>JBBPTB010000167.1:0-34382 GCA_038093875.1 Boletus tylopilopsis | reverse complement strand
TCTGCTGCACACCCCCCCAGAAAACACAGAGAAGGCCCAAAGAAGAAAAAGGCAAACCGTGCATGCGCTCACTGCCAAAAAGCCCACCTCACTTGTGACGACTGTCCGTGCTCCCTCTGATGCCGCGTTCGACGCTCATTTTACCCACAGCGCGTCCCTGCCAGCGCTGCATCAAGCGTGGCATGGCAGGTAGTTGTGTCGAAGGCCATCGCAAAAAGGCAAAGTATCTCCTCGACGATGAGGAGCTCGGTCCGTGCAAGTTCCATTCCCCCTTCCGTTCCTCTCTCCTGATCACGTGCATTATAGAGCAACTCAAGTCGTCAAAGTCCTCTGCGCCCGAAAAGAACGCATCTGATCAACCTCCAATTCCTACTTGTAAATCATTTCCCTTGTCTCCATTCCGATCATCTCACCGTGCTCATCCACGCAGCCGAGCCTTTTCCCACAAACGACCCCCTCTTCAACGTCTCTTTTGACCCAAATTTCGCATTCGGCTCGGAAGCAGCCAACCTCGAGTACTCCATCCTCTCCGCTATCCTCGGCAATCCAAGTCCACCCGATTCCGCTTCTGCGGCCGCACCCTCACCTTCACAACCACAGCTCCAGCCGACCGTTCCCAACTCGGCTTGGTCACCAGAACCGCTACACGCCCAGCCTCATTACCCACAACAATCGTATCCGTTCACCGAACCCACACGACTGTCCATGACGGAGCCGACGCTTGCTGCCACCCCTCAGCCGTCCCCCACGGCTGCCTTTATAACCTACTCTCCCACGCAGTACTCGCGTCCTTCCCAGGATTCTGTACCTGATCTCTCATATCCCCAATCCTATCCTCATAGCCAGTCTGCGCCGTCCTTATCGTCTCGTTATTCCCGTGACCCATCTACGACAGCACACATGGCCACCGCTCGCATCTCCAAAGAGGCTGGCCCTCTCGAGCCTTGTTGCCATCCCTCTCCCTCATTGTCGACGAGCTCGACACATCAGAGCAGTCTAGACCACATTTCTGTTTGTCGTCTAATCTTGTTCACGACCGTGTGTACTTATCATGATTGCAGCCGCTCACCGTCACAGCACCCTATGATTATACCGAAGGCTATCATTTCTTGATGAAGCATCTCCCCACCCGGTGCGTACATCCTTGTGCCCATCCATGCATACAGACTGATTCCCCCGTGTTTCGAACGGCCACGTGACAGGTTCGAAAAGAACGACATCCTCCGCATCGTGCGGGCCCTCGCCATATTTCGGCCGTCGCTGATCGCCTTGCAAATGCCGATGACCGACGAAGACGAAGTATTTGTTGAACGATGTTTTCAACGTTCCTTGATTGTACGTCATTTTTGGTGCCGTCGGACACGTTCCCTAACGTGCCAAGCAGGAACTCGAAAAGCTCATCTCGTACAGCGGCACGCCAACCGTCGTATGGCGTCGAACTGGTGAAATATGTCTTGTCGCCCCCGAATTCTGCATGTTAACCGAATGGCCGATGGAAGAACTCGTCGGCAAACGCAAGTACATTTATGAGGTAATGCCCCACTTTTCTACTCTTTCTCTTTCTGTTCACGGTGCGCGTACGAACCGACGCTACCTACTCCCCTCTCTGCCCTCGCCACCCACGTCTCTGTAGTTATTTGAAAATCAATCCGTGGTCGAATACTGGGAAAACTTTGCGTCGCACGCATTCGAAAACACGACCAAGGCCGTCTATTCGCACTGTGTCCTCCTCAAGCCGTCCGGCGCGCCACTCCCGGCTACGTTTTGCTTCTCGATCCGAAGGGACATTTTTGATTTGCCAAGCATCGTCATTGGTATGTCTGCGCGCCTCGGACACGTCCGTCCGGCTCGTTTCTCCACACATGCTGACGTGGTATTTTTGCCACAAGGTCAATGGTTACCCCTGCTATAGCCGTGCGCAACGCTCTCTAATGTCGTCTCTTTCGTATGTCCACACATGTCGTATGTTGCTATTTATCAACGTGCTTTCGCTGGAGATTCCGATCTTCGCAATGCTTTTTTTCTTCTTCTTTCTTGTTGCTGTTACTCTCATCCAATGCTTGGGTTCGTGCATCAAGTTACTAGCGCCTTCTTTTCTAATCGTCCGGACGTCCTCTTTTGGAAATTGTTTATTCTTTTTTTGGGGCATTCCATTTTCTTTCCTCGTCTTTTTTTCTCTTTGCTTTCCTGATAGGTCCACGTCCGTGCACGTGCGTGACGTGTCTGAGGCGGACGGGGTACTTTGATCGAAAGAGGAGGTAGCGTCATGATGGTGGAGCGGATGCAAGCCGAGGCAAAAGAGCAAACACGTGGAAGAAAATGTGGGCTCGTGTCCGTCGACTACATTATGGATTTGCATATTAAAAGGAAACAAACAAACAAGGAAAAAAAAAAAATCGTGCAAAACCTGTCTAGCGAGTCGGATTACAAAAAAAATGGGGGGGTGCAAGTGCAACGCCCTTCATCTACACCGCGTCTTGGACGGTCGCGTACTCGCTCTCGACGCCCGGCTCGATCAACGCGGCGTGTACGAGTATGAGACATGACGAGGCGCCGACGATCCAAAAGATGGTGCCAAAGGGGGAGGCGACCCAGAGGAGGGGAAGGCCGATGACGAAGAGCGTCGTGTACAAGAGTTTTTGGGTGATGACGTAGTCGCCGAGCTGGATAGGTTCGGTGGGGCCTGCGTCGTCGGTGAGCGGTTGTGGTTATGCGTGATGCGGCGAGAGACAAGAGGGGCGTACCGAATTTGTTGATGAGGGCGAACCCGCCAAAGAGAAAGGCGACGGCGATGAGGAGGATGGGACTGGTGATGCTGTTCGTGCGAGGCGACACCGCGGAGGGGTCAAAGACAATAATCGGGACAAGAGAAAGAACCATGGGGGGCGCGCGTGTCAGCGTCATGCAACGAAGAGTCGGACGAGGTGAAAAATAAAATAAAATAAAGACAGCGACGTACACGGCATAGACGGCGAGGGCGAGCACGATGAGGGTGTAGTTGCTCGAAAAGTACCGCGTGTTGTAGGTGATGCGCTACATGTGATAGAGACGCCGGGGTTACGCAGGCGGACAGAGCGGGAACGAACAAGGACGAGAAGCACGCGTCAGCCGACCGACATGGAACCGAACGAGAGGGACAAAAGGTGGGTGTACGTACCGACACGGCCTGCGTGGTATCTGCTGGTCTTGACAACCGGTTCACGTCGAAAAACTCGGTCGGCGATCGGAGTGCGCTCAGACGTGTTTCCTGTTGGCAATGTGGACGATACACATGTCGGTGCAAGCAAGGAGATCATGGTAAACGTGCGACGAGAACAAGAAAAGTCAAGGTTGAGTTTTGGTATGCGATGAGACGTGTTGTGACCGTGATTGAGATGGCGTATATGACAAGAAACGAGGGGACTTACCCGAATGGATTTGAGGGTTTCTGTGACACGCACGAGAGCTTCCATAGTTAATTGAGAAGACGTAAAAGTTGGGAAAGTCTAGGATGTCGTGGTTAAGAGGATATATAGAAGGTTTATGTAGTCCGCTGTTGGCTGCGAGTCTGCTGCGACAAAAGGCTGCGCACGCAGAGCTATTCCAAGCACGGGCAAACATGTTCATTTCCGATCCCCGTTCCGATCTATATACTTCAAGTTTGATGCATCACGCACTCGAGATACAAGAAATCTTTGTCAACATCTTTACTTGTTATTGTCTATGGCCCGAGCGGGAAAGACTGGCGGGTCTTGCTCGTCTGGCAAGAACATGCCGCACGTTCAAAGAGCCTGCACTCGACATGATCTGGAAAGAGTTAGATGACCCGTCTCCGCTGGTGCGTTGTCTTCCGGATGTATGCTACGAGTCATCCTCAAAGGTAAGATTCTCGCAAGTACTCAGCTATATTTGATCGTCTGATATTCTGCAGTCCTACTCGCTTCGTAGACCACTCACGTCAGGCGAGTGGGATATCCTCCAGAGTTACACGTCTCGCGTCCGTTTCATAAAGGTACTCCTCTGGCAGAATAGGACTCATGTCAGCCGGGAATTCCTCATCTCCCTGTCGAACCCTCCCACAGCTAAAACGCTCTTTCCAAATCTCTGTCGGGTGTATATGGAGTATAAAGATGTCACAGAGCCTCTCTTGCTTCTGCCCTTCCCATCTCTCGCTTGCCTTGACGTCGAATTAACAAAAAAGACAGATCTTATTGAAGATTCTCTCATGTCACTGGCGAAGACCTCCCCGAGTGTCGCAGAGCTGTCCGTCATCGCATATGGACGTGTTGAAAACAACATGACTCGCATTAATCCAGGATTTCTTCGCTCCTTCCAAAACCTCCAGGTTGTCGACTGCCGTCAAATTCCTCTGGATGTGGACACTCTTCTGCATCTCTCTCGCACGCCCGCATTGCGTAGCCTCAACTTCAAGATGCACAGCACACTGCCAGACCAGATCCCCCCTTCCGACTTGCCCCTCATTTTCTCCACCTTGGACAGTTTCAATTCAAATTCTAATTCCTTGAAACCGATGTCGGATCTAATCTCGCAAATTCGACTCCCCATCGCCACGCATGTTTGCACAAACTTTAGATCCCGTCCTTCCCGACACAATCTTTCTACCTTCTTTTCCAGTATCTCGACGTCTGGTTGTGCTCGCAGTCTCCAGTTTCTGGAATTGCTCCAGCTTACCAGTTCCAACCCAGATGGCAGGCTCACACTCGGCTTCAAAGACTTGCAGCCATGTGTGGCATTCTGCAATATCAATCACATTGACGTCAACGCCGATTGGGGTTCTGTGGAATTCACCGACAGCGAACTGCTTAGCCTGGCATCCTCATGGCCTCGCTTGGAAGTACTTCAGATCAACCGCAGCGGCTGGAATACCCCTCGTGGAATCACACCCAACGGACTCCTTCAGCTTCTGGATACATGTCCATCGTTGCACAGGATTTCCCTTGCCATCGATACGCGCGGCTCTGTTGACATTCCAACAAGTTCTGAACTAGCCGTGCCACGCCGCTCCCCTGAACTCAATGTCCTCGACTCGTTCATCGAGCCCGATGCCGTGCCAGGGATGGCTGCATTCTTTTCTTACCTCTTTCCTTGTTCCTTTTTCATACTGGTTTACTGGAACATGATGGATTTTGGCCGATTTCATGAGGACCGGAGTCAGAGGAGGTATAAGCAACTTTGGGACGACGTGCATGGACGGATTGATACTTCTACCCATCAACTCGTCCGACGGAACAGTAATCCGTGTTCCTATTGTGGGAGATGACGAATGGCGGTGGCATCGAGGTGATACGGTAAACGTTCTATGGTCTCTGATGGTTGCGAGGTTGGAGTGTGGTGGGTATCTCCAGAGCATTCCCAACCCTCTGTTTAGTCGAGGTATTCGTACGAGTTGATTCTGACTGCAGTTGAAGGGGGAGCACGCCGATCGTTTGGACAGGGACAAGCCAGACGCAGGCGTCGGCAAAGTGCAATCCACGTCTCCAAGAACCACCAGGACACAAAACTGCACCGAACACAAAAGAGGCGAAAGCCTACCAACAGTGTGTGGTATTCGCCGTCTAGACAGCCAATTCAAGACGTACGTCAACAAACTCGACGGGGAATCGGAGTGCAGTGCCATGCTCGAGTGCTCGCCGGGTGCACATGTCGGAGGACGACAATGTTGAATCTATGACAAGCAAAAAGCAACAAAGAAGTTGGATCTCCCTTTCCAACGATTCACGCCTACGAGCTGCGAAGTTGAGATCGAGATGGTCGATAACGTATCCAGACGCTTCTATGATGAATTGAGAAACGGGGGATATGCGGACTTCCGTTCCGACCAACGACTCGGACATTGTAGAGCCAGTCATTTTCTCCCAAATCCCACCTCAACTGACAGCTTATACTCGGCTTTTGAGACTTGCAGCAATGCATGACCTTTGGCAACCTCACGCACATCAGCCTCAATGGCGTGTAGGGCATGGAACTAACGGACAGTGAACTGCTCGAATTAGCCTTCGCATGGCCTCGTTCGGAAGAACTCTTCACCAACAAGAACTGGTGCTGGAACATGCTCAGCAGCTTCTGCAGACCTGTCCATTGTTTGCATCAGGTTGCCCTTGTCATTGATACACGAGACTGCATCGACATCCCTCCATCACCGTCGACCCAAACACGTCTCGGATTGGCGATGCAACCACGCTTGTCATACTCCAATGCCATCTCGATTCGGCCCACAATAGATCTATCCTGCGAGCATCCCTACATCTTCAAGCTTCAGCGACGACTCTGCAGAAGGTTAGGCTCACTTGTCGGATTAGGATCAGACTACAATGCCTGCCTGCCACTTTCGACAACGAACTCCTTCAAGTCTCGGCAGACTCGCGCTGGCAGTGCATTCAACGTAGGCAAGCTCCTGAAGCGATGCTGGTTGAAACCCGCTCACCTCCCGCAACGGTTTTGACTAGGCAGCTTCCCAGGTCAGCGTCAGCGCTAGTGCATTGACCATCGATTGTTGTGTATCGTGTCGTCAGATATATGGATCGGGCCAGTGGCAGTTCAAGCTGTCCGTTCTTGAATGTAATTGTATGTCCGTCGTTCATCAGCATTCTCAAAGTAGCACTCTCTGCACTCACACCTGACCATAATATCAACTAATGCATAGTCGCGCTAGCCTCGTTTGCGTCACACTGAGCCCAACTGGCGAAAAGAGGGCATAAACGAGCAGACGTGCTACACATCCAAGAAACCAAGGGTTCTTTTTCTGTCGTCAAAGGAATGAAACACGTTTGTCATAAGTCAGTATCTACATGCTATGCAGAGTGACGAGAACACACACACACACCATGATCGGAAAACAATGCTTTCCCAAACGTGATGTAAAGTTTGAACCAGCACACCAGTACGACCCTGGTGTTTTCTGGTCGACGCCAGTGAACACCATCCCCGACACTCTCGTATCAAGACCGACATCTTACTGCGAGCACACGCCGGACCCGGTATCAGCATGACAGCCGCCACAAATACAGCGCTCGTATGCTGATGATGAACCGAGGAGCGAGAGGATAAAAGAAAATACAGCCGCACATGACCAGAGACAAACTTATGACGTTGTTGGGTAGGACATTCGCTTGAAGAACGAGCACGGAAATGAGTTGGTAGAAAACGTTCCTGCGAACCAGGGTCAGTGCAAGTCATGGCCAGGAGGCGCATGCGCAGCCTGAGGCACGACTCGAAGAAATAGAGGATGCCTTCTCGCACGAGTAGCTGCATGGGGCGGTTCAGCTGCCGTTGCTTCGTTGCTTGGTACATTTTCGACTGCTTGCTTCAGGGTTTGTGCAACAGCAAGAGTAATCACTGTAGTGGCCACGGGAGTATGGGAGGGAGCTGATTGACCGTCGGAGGAACATTAGTAAACAAGGAGTTGCCATATATTCTGTACACAACGATGAACACGATGGCTTGCATGACATTCATGAAGAAAAGGATCCGAAGGACTGTCCTGCCAGTGGATCAATTCCACGTCGTGTAAATGCGGCTCACCACCCCTGACCCTAATTAACATAGCGAAAGTCGTGCAGAGAGGGGAAAGTGACTCACACTCGGTAGCAAAAAGGATCACTAAGACTGCCGAAAAATTTGCTAGCACCAGCAACTTACCTTTGGATGTGTGATCACTGGCACAGTGATTTAAATGAACCATATCGCTGTTGAGAGTCCATTATTTCACTTGAAATTTCAGTTGTACGATCGGTGGTGAACAAATTTTAAGTTGGAACAACTTACCTTTTAGAGGGCCTGGAATAAGGGATTGCCCCCTGGAACCAATGGGTAACGAGTCTTGGCCCGAACCACTGAACATACCAAGTCCGATAGTGCTTGATTATTCACTCATAGTTAGCCGTGCTAAAATCATGCCATCATGGTCCGATAAACCTACGCAGCCGAAAAAAGACCAATGTAACGAGGCTACATATTGCAACAATCGGCTTAGAATACAAGGGACATGGTGAGAGAATTGTACACACGATAACAAATATTGTAAAGACCCAGGTCCAGGGTTGGCATTGCAACATTATCAGGGACATTGTAGGTGAACGATGATGGAGACTTGGTAACTCGTAAACGGCGAAACGCGCATGGGACCAAGGGGATACCTCGTTTGAGAATGTGAGGACTGTGGAATTGACAATCTATCACCGGTAGGCGGGAGAAGGTCACAGACGGATCACTCACCATGATCATATCCAAACGATCATGACAACAACACCTCACAGTATCCGGTATTTCAGTCTGTACTTCCAGGCCAATTGCATGGTTCTCGATGACGGGCTTGTTCTTGCATTAGATTTGAAACCATGCATGGCATTTAGTAGTCTCCGTCACATTTACCTCGATGTCCAATGGAAAGTGGACATAAGGGACAGAGAGCTGCTCAGGCCCCGTTGGCGTTGGCATGGCCTCGTTTGGAGCATTTTCTCATCAGCGAGGAGTGGGGCTCAGGGCACACGCAAGGTGGCATCACGCCAAACGGAATACGAGACATGCCCGTCGTTGACTCGGACGGCACTCCCCATCGATACGGCTACGTTGACGACATCCCTCCATCACGATCGCCGGCAAGTCTCGGGCTACTGCACCTGACTTACATCAACATGGTATTCGAGTCGAATCTGCCCATTGCACTGATTTCACGTTACTTGCCTGTACTCTCTCCCATTTGAGGGGGCTCGAAAGCCAAGGAGTCGGGTTGAATACGGGCAACGTTGGAGGGAGATATGTAAACATGTCAAGCAGACCGTGTCCGTCAGCGCAGTCAAGATCAAGTTTGAGATGGTCATTTTGTGTTAGGAGGATATGGTGATGTAGCCAAAAGTAAGCTCCAGACGGTTGGCTACGAGGTTGGTATGTGTTGTACTATTTCGGTGATATTGAATTCGCATGCACATGATACGTGGTGTCTTGTAAGTAGGGTTGACATTGGCGATGAGCTCTTGCAAGTTGATTGACTGCGATTGAAGTGAGAGCAAGATCGTATGTAAGTGTACATGCTAGACGAGGATGAAGCGAGCAAGAAGGCCCAAGGCAGGTCAGAAAATCAATGTGCGTCTCTAAGCACACGACCGACTCGAACACGGAACGGAACCATAGAAAAGGGGGGGAAAGCGTACATAGTGTATCCGCCGGACAGTCCACGAACATGGTCACGCCGAGGAAATAGCGAGACACGTCGAGGTCACGTTTCGCCACCCGAAGCTTTGCGTCGCGATGTGACTGTTGCGATATCAGACCCGCGGGAGGTTTACCTTCGTCACAAAGCCACTGGTGGTAGACAAGATCTCTGTGAGGCCGAGAATAATGCAATCCGATGAGCCGAACCATAAACAAAAGGAACCCACTCACCCCGCAAAATTCGCCACATCTATCCCACAGAACCACCCGGCCAACCGTAGCTAGCTGTATGGATTCATTCAATGAATATCATCCTGGTCCGCCGCAGTCCCTTCATCGTTCGTCATATCGACAGGTGTGGCAATCGGGGATCGGTCGTGATCGGCTGGTTCGACGCGAGCGGGAGTACCTGGATGACGGTCAGCCATGGTCACGTAGTCGGTGGTGCTTTGTGTGACTTACTGGCCGAGCGTGCCGCCCCTGCGCTGTCCAAAGGCGTTGATGCCCAGCTCTTGCCATGCTCGTTCGCACGCGTCGGGGGCCGTTCAAGCAGCACTGGCACTGGGTTTGCGAGCAGGAGCTCGCCGGGGGAAGTGACTGAGTGATCATGGTAGGGTGGACTCACCTGGCTCGGGCGCTAGTGCATCGCTCGCCGGTACGAGCAGGGCCGCCTCTGATCGGCACTGGAGTAGGCGAGCGCTGGGAACGCGTTTCCATAAGGTAAGTTAGCATATAGTACGGTCAGTTCCAAAATAGACATACCAGTCTCATCTTCATTTCTCATTGCTCTCGACTCCGAGCGTCTCTGAAGGGGTCGCCCATCCTTACGCAGAAGACCGACATTCTTGGCAAGTTGGCAGTCGGCTTGTTCTTCGTTCCCTTGGGACTGCCGGGCCTACGCTTTTCAGGGACAGGGCTTGGTTAGTCCGTGGCAGTCTGCTGTTCCGTCATGGTGTCACGTCGAGTGGTTGTTGAGTGCACTGGTCGCGTCATGGGGTGTTGACGTGTCTTGGCCTAGTGGCTGTGCTACATTTCAAACCCAGCTTAGGTATTCAAACCCCTAACCCCTAATCGCCTAAAAAAAAGAAGCAACACCTGTATTATGTCAGCTGATATACTAGGCGGCCGTTCAAGTTCACGGCGTCACACTGGACAGCCTGAGAGATATGGCGTATCTTCTCATATCTTTTGGAAGGTATCCATGATTTGGTGGCTTCGCATGCAATAATAATTAGTGTGCGCGAGTGACAGCACTGACTGTCAGGTATCTTTGTAACGTCGGTGAACCTGAAACTCTTATTCATTTGTTCCTGAGTCATCCCCCAAAAATCGACGACCTATCTTCCTGACAATAAAACCCCGGACGCTGGTCTCGAGCAAGGAACCGACATTATCAATTAGTCGGTAACTTTCGTTGCACGCTCCGATGAAAACGGGTGGGTAGAGAGTACATCCGTGCCTAAGAGTGACGGCTTTGGGGTCGCTTCCGAAGACAGAACGTTGGGTCCGAGTGTGGAGACATACGGGACGGGGATCATAGTACGTGTTGTTTGACACGATTATTCCGTGATCTTTAGAGTCGCTGCAGTGCACTCATGATGTGACGTTCGCATTGCCTCGCACCATGCACTGGAACGATTCATTCTCCACCTGATTGATTGAAGTTTTTAGATGTCCCTCATCTTCCCCTGCTTCGTAGTCTTGGCGATCACACTTGCCACTAGCTTCGGAAAAGAAAAAAAATATAACAATATGTGAATGCAGTATCCTCTTATAGGTCGTTTCATCACGGAGTTACGCCGCTAACAGGTCCATACTGGTTAGCCGCAGTCAATCCCACATGCTAGAACGCTATGTCCAGATGGATGTTTTATCAACCCACATATGATCCGTGAGTGAGGTTGACGGGGACTATAAAGCTAGCATCCACTCCGATCGAAACTTCATCAAATGGATAACTATACCTTGCTCTCTCTCGGCGCATTCTTGGGCATAACTGCTTCATACACTGTCTCTCGCCTGATCGCAAGGAGGCCAAAATACGCTACCAGTGGCTTCATCGCGGAAAAATCGCATGCCACTGACGAACACAACGGCGAACGTGGAGCCAAGGTTTTCATCCCGAATATACTTCAAAGATGGCCGTGGACTCGTCGTGTCAACCAGAATTATTTCGTGGCAAAGGAATCTGCTGACTGGACAGCAAGTTTCCGAGCGTTTAGCTCGAAGGCACAGCGAGCATTTGATCTCTGTAATTTCGGTTCGGTAATCCTGCTTCCCAGCAAAGCCCGCACTTACCTTGTTTGACAGGTCTCCTTGCTTGCATGGTTTTTTCTGATGCAAAGAAGGGCGAGTGATCGCAGATCTGTTGACTGATGATTGATGACTCCTGACTCGCTTGATTAGAACACCTTAGAACCGGGTGCGATTTCATGAACCTAGTCTTCGTCATCGACGAGTACACGGATGCGTCCGACCCCGCAGAGGTCCGGAAGCAGAAGGACATTATTATGGATGCCCTGCGAAACCCGCACAAGCCACGGCCTTATGGAGAATGGGTCGCCGGGGAGATGCATCGCCAGTGAGTATGCAAGATTGCCACCAAGGATATGACGTCAACGCACTGACAGATTCTGGGAACGTACGACACCGCATGCAAGCGCGCAATCCCAGAAGCGGTTCATCGCATCCTATGATATATACCTCGAGGGTGTCGTGCAGCAGGCCGTCGAAAGAAGCAGAAATCACATCCGTGATATCCAAAGTTATTTCGATATCCGACGCGACACTATCGGAGCGAAACCTGCGTTCGCTCTGATCGAGCTCGGCCTTGACATCCCTGACGAAGTCATGTCGCACCCTGCCATCCAAGTGATGTTTTACGCAGCGATTGACATGATTTCTGTTGGAAACGTCGGTTGTATCCATTGACCAGAAATCGCATGAGGCTTACATAATTGGTTTGAAGGACATCACATCCTACAATATCGAGCAATCCCTTGGAAACGACGACCACAACATCATCACGGTCTTGATGAGGGAACTCGGTACAGATGTGAACGGCGCGATGCTATGGGCGCAAGACTATCACACGAAGTTGGAACTCAAGTTCCTCGCCGCCATGGCAGCGCTCCCTCGGTGGGACGAGCCCTTGAATTCACATGTAAGGGAATACTGCAGTGGCTTAGGACAGTGGGTACGCGGCAACGATGATTGGGAATTTGAAGGGGGGAGATATTTCGGCAGCAAAGGCGTAGAGATCAGGGAGAAGAGATGGATGACTCTTCTTCCAAAGGAACCCAAGCACGACAAGCAAGAGGTTGGACCAGCGTTTGTTGACAGCTCCCTGTTGTAATCCTCAATCGATGTCAATGTTTTGTGTGATTCGTACCCAACGAAAAGAATACGTGAGCCATATCTCTGCTAAAATGTTACGTACAGACTAGAGTCTCACCATGCATTCCACGTTCCAGATGGAGGCGAGCTGCAAACCGATCCTCTGTTACCAGAACCGTTCCAGGCGGCGGCGTCTGTCAATAACTGCGGAGTTTTAACGTCGCACGGGAAACGCTTTCTCAAGACAAGATGTTTCCGTCCCAACACTTGAAGCTTGAAACCTGTCAAGCTGTCACCCGATCGGATGGGAACGAGATTATGTGGTCGGAGCGGATCTCGTCATTTCAGTTTGCTGTGCTTGTCACGGCCTACGAACCTTTAGCACCCTGCGCGATCTGCGTTTCTCACCTGACGGATGCTGACCCGTTGCAGCGCCCCTTGGTACAACCTTCGCTTCAATACGGCTTCATTAATGCTGTACGTTGTTAGGGAGTGTGCCGGTACGTTTGGAGGTAAGCGTTATAATACAGTAGATAGGTTTCGCACAGGAAACATGACAGCCTGTCGACCCCAAATTCCCCGAAAATGACCTCGACCGTAGTACAAGCGATGCGATACGGTCGAATGAGGGCTTCTGTTGGGTAGAGGGCCCGAAATGATATTCCTGTGTGTCACCCGGTAAATATATTAGCCCTGGTGATGAGGGGTACATGCATGAGGCCCTGAGCTTGTGCTTGAGCTTGTATGTAGCTCGAAGTTCTGAGCAGGCTTCAACAGGATTTCGACATCAGGCTTCATTTAGTAATATTGCATCGTCCAGTTTTGCGACGTCGGCTCGCTTGTTGATTGATTCGAGTCCTACAATTCAGGACCGTTATATTTATCTTTTCGGGGTTTTCTTTGCAATTTTTCGTCGTTAGCAACACACGCTTACTCGATCCTGCTGTCGGGTACCAGCTAACCAGCACACCGTTTCACAGATCCCTAACTCAGGTTGTTTGCACCCGAGTCCTCAGCCCGACTCGGAATCGAGCCCGAGTTCGATGTCCTGGCGGCCAGTGGCGCTCGGCAACCTCGAACTCGCTAGCCTGAGTCTGATCCTCGTAACCAACCGATTGATTCAAGTTGAGCTCCACGCTTGACACCTGTCCAACAAAATGACCCGTGTAAATAGTACGAACTTACGTCTGGTTGCGAGACTACCGTTCGGACTCTCCCAGCCTCATAGGCTTAGCATGGGCCTACCCACATGTCGAGGGGAATCTTTTCTCTATCACAGACAGTTCACACTGGTAGATTCCTCTGAGTATACCTCCTTTCGCCGTGCAGGGATACATTCCAAAAAGTCAGTCAGCGCGTTTCACTGCGTCTTCCAAACCAAATCATGCCCTGTCCATCCCTCATCTCGTACAGAAGTTCGAGCTGGAGAACATGCTATCAGAGTCAGAAAGGGCACGTACGAATTGGTTGGGTGACTTCTTGGTGAGCATCTCAGCGTCCGCCATCGATCCTGGATCTGCCAAGTACCATGATAACAGCCTTGACGCCGTGTCCCATTCCAAGATCCTCCGGGGCAGCTTTTCAAATGGTTGGAAACAGATGGTCGTTGCTGGACGATGTGTCGATGGATCCTCGTTATGTATCATTATTTATGGCACTCGGTGCGTTATAGCTTCAACGCCTCCGTACTTATATCATGTCGGCCACTGGTTTCGCTTGTCTGTCAATAGGAAAAACGTATATACACGCGCGATCAACTCAAACACAAGGCGTACACACAAATTATCCATGCGAAACACTACATAAGCTTCTCTACAAATGACCCGTTCAAACCCGACGCGTGTTATCACCGATTAGGTCGAGCTGAGTCGCCTCTGCCTCATCCATGTCCCCCACCATCGTCCGTTTGTGCCTCTCCACGACATCCATTGCGAGCGCGTCCGCATTCCTGTTCGGATGTAACACGATACCAAACCCAGTGTCAATCCCCCGCCGGAGGTCGTGGAGCTGGTCATACAGCTCTCGCATGCTGATGATGAACCGAGGCAGAATGGGGCAGACGGTTATGTATGAAAACACCCCAAGGAACATAGCCAGAGTGGGGTTTACGTTGACCACGCTCGTGATGATGTCATGGACGTTGTAAAGCATGTTTCTATACCAGTGCACGAGCGGTCAGTTCGAGTTGGCACGGATCCGATGGCAAGAAAGACATGGCGACGTACACAAGGAAGTAGAGAATACCGTCTCTCAACAGACGTTGCATGTATTGGTTAGGTTGCCACAGATTAATCGCTCCGTACATCTCAACCGATTCTTTCAAAGTTGAGACGCAAACAAGGATAAAAAGTATTGCACTAAGAACAAATCTGGGAACTGCAATACCAAAGAGCAGGGAGGGTGGGATCTTGACCATGCCATTGCAAAAAGCAAGGTCGAGAACTTGAACATTGACAATCGAGGCTGAACAAAAAAAAATCAACAATTGGATCAATCGGATGGAACTCCAGTGATATACACAGTCAAAGCATCATGCCTACCTGAGAAAGATGTGTCTGGATTGTAGTACATACCCGCCAAAATGAACGAAGCGATGATCTGTGGCACACAGATGAACAGAACAATCGAAAGAATCAACTTTGATCGATTCCACATCGCATATATTCTCATGATCATGACCGCTGTGATCAGAGGCGCGATAAGTAGGAAATCGAAATTGAAAAGAATAGCAGCTCACAATCTGCAGCAGTCTGAAAGACCAAATACCCCCAGTAAATCGCAAGGTAGCTTGCTGTGCCTAAATATCAATGCTCAATGCATTAACTGTGAAATATACTCTGTGCACTTGCATCTGTATAACTACGATCAATATAATTCACGGCCAAACTTAGATCCGTACATCTGCAATAAAATCATCAATAGCAGGTACAACTCACACCAAAACAAACAAACCATCAGAGGACCGGGAAGAAAGGTGCTACCGACTGTGGAACTATCTAATTAGCTCACTCGACATCCATGTGAGGTCAAGCGCGCACCCAAGCCATTAAGTCTTTATGTACTCGCTATCAGCAGATTGATATGGTGCAAACTATAAACTCACATAGCCCAGCAAAGCCCGACATAGCGAACCTGTGGCATTGTCAACCTAGAACACGACGAAAGGACCACACATGCATACCAGAAGAAATAGTGTAGATATCCAGGTCCAAGGTTTGCACTGCAGCACTGCTGAGAATTCAGTTCCCCCGCAATTGTTGATCCCTCACCCAAATATACTCTATCTTGAAAGATCATCAGCCAACACACAAGACTTGTAGAAAGAAACTACACACCTCCCTCGATAAGGTCAGGACTACCATAGTAGAAGTGTAATAGCTCCTTCAGAACAAGAAGAACATTGATAGTATCTCTCACAATAATCATAGGTGACGGCGGTGACAATAATCACTAAAGTTTTTCATTAGACTGATATCAGCGAGCATGCGAGCTATCTTACCCGTTGTATAATTATTCAGCTGCAGAAGCTCCAAACCGGACTGCAAGTCAGAGGACATGGTGCTGTACAGAAAAATGATGTCCAGCTCTTCTACAAGCGAGGTAGAGAGAGGAAGCGCGTCGGTCCTTCGGGCTTTGCGTGATGGGCAATTATATCTGCAAAACGATGTGTTTACTCCGAGTTTCGCGTGCCGAAAGAGTCGCCCCGCGGTGTTACGCAATAATACTTGTTGGTTCCTTTGATGGATTAAGGTGGTGATAATCAGTGGCGCCGTTAATGACATCGTACGCTTATCAAAGAGAGCCGTACATTAATTGTGGAACTACAGAACAGTGATCGGAAAGACCGTTCGTTCTATCAGCGCACGCATGGAATTAACACGGCGTCACTGGAAATTCAGCTTTCTTTGAACTTTCGACCTACTTACATGTGGTTTAACAGAGGCGGCGTGTGGTGGCCCTGGCAGAGTCCAGCGTGACGGTTTCAGGAATTCCTATGAAGAGGCTAGGTCAGTACTTAAATGGCCCGGTGTGCCGACTTGCACTGCCTGGATCATTGACACTGTACATCATTTAATTCTTTCGTAGCTGACTACCTCCATCAGTCACCACGAACCCCGTTTTCGCTGGCAAGGAAGAACATTCTGAATGACATTGTACCGAGATAATTCGCTGTTCGACACGGTTAGTCGAGCCAATCGGACCCACCCACGAATCGGTGGACACTTGTGCTATCCGTCTGAATCAAGCTTGGCATGCTGTACTTAGGGGCCGTAAATACGCGAGGCATGCCAAGGATATGAGACGTGTCAAGTCGTGAGAAAGGTCAGATTGTCGAAATGGGTCCACACCCATTCTCCTTTCATCGCAGCTGCGCAAGACAATTGTTGTGCGACATCACTCCTAACGTCATCGAACTGTGGAGACCTCAGTGACCTCACCATTCTGAATCATGATCTCGGCGCAAGCGGTGCAACACCGTTCAACAAACATGCTGCCGCCACTAGGAATCAGTATGCTGACAAAGGTAACCTATTAGTTCAGCTCCTTGAGGGCAAGGTTGGTAGAAAAGATAACGTTTAATGCCGATGCCCAGCAAGATACTTTTTCCTTTTTGCACGAACCTGGAAGACGCTCATAAAACGGCCCACGGGACACAGCCTACAGCACGGGCTGTGCAGTGCTGTCACCGTAGCAGAAGGCCGCACGACCCTGGGTGCAAAGCGTGATCAGCCCGAGAGGTGAGTATAAAGCCGGCCTAGCATCACCCTAGCGGAATACCGAACATGCAGCCCAACACACCTTGTCTCTATCTCACTGCAATCTTGACATTGATCATCGCAGGGTCAGTGCAAGCCCGTCCGGTGGGTCGTGCTGATCGTGACTCTGCTCTAAGACGAGACGGATACATGAGTGAGCGAGGTATGAGTTAGCTTGGGCGACATCTTATAGAACTGACCCGTACTAAAAAGGTATACCCGAGCATCTGCAGTGGGGATATTTTGAGGAGATTGACGAAGGAAGTACCAAAGGGAGTTAGTATGACCAAATGGAACTTTCGGTCCATACATGACTGACACCTTCAAAAGTCACCCGCAAGCGTGATGACCAAAACGAAATCACTAACCCTGACTACAGTGGTTGAGTTCAATAGCAGGGAGGCGGAGCAAGAGTTGCGCTGGGTGACTGAAGGTACTGGATACAGATTGTTTGCCTTGGGTAATTGGATCATCGCGCTCCTGATAAGTTGAAGGAGCCCACTATCTCAGTACCTGTACCTTCTCGCTCCCATGGCATCGATGGAGGTGCCAACTTGAATGGCTATGGTCGACGTCGCTTCAAGTTGAAGTTGCAGTAATACATAAACAGGTGCAAATCAGCGATATTTACGAAATAGGATCCCATTCATTGTCGACTTTGATGCCCCAAGACACGCCATGATGCCTCTATTTAACATCACATGCGAGGACCACATAGAGGAGGTGGAGGCCATTGACATGGAAGATTTTGGGAATGCCACACAGGTGTAATGATTGGAAATCCCAGGTCTCAACTGGAGGGACAGTACATACCTTGCTGTTCAGGTTCCATCCACCTTGTGGTCGTGCGGTGCGGAAGAAACCAGGTCTGGGTCTGTGATGAATCAGTGCTCGAGGCATATTTTGGTCGTTCCACAGGCCGAAACTTAAACGCTTACATGCTTCACCAAGCTTGGTAGGACTTTATGTAAATCAACAACCATTCGTAGTGGTCAAGTTATATGCCCCCAAACGCATCTATGTACAAGAACTGGCCCAGAGTCTATGTACGTGATTAAGATGCTAATACCACAATCTGAGCGAACGGGGGCCAGGCTTCATGCATTACTTTTTTTTTACTTTGAGAAAGCTGACAGGCAGAAATCAAATCCCATGTGCCATTCGGCACAAATAATAGTGTCGCCCCCATCGTGCCACGGGCCCGTCCAGACCAGGGACCGAGTAGGATCAACATGCGTGTTTCAGATCATACGAGGTGTCGCAACGGTATCTGAGGGGCGGCGCCTCTAAGTATTTCATGGGCTGGCCTAGATCACGAGTTTCACTAAAATTCTATTCGAAAGATTGTCACCGTCGCCGTTGCGACAAAGTGTTTTTTTTTTTTTGACTGGTAGTATTACCCATGAAAACGGAGTCGCGTCATTGAATCCGGTGGAAACATTAAGCGGGCAATGTGCGTCGAGCTGTCTGGTACCGTTAGCCTAGAGAGGGTTGCATCAGCTACAGCTCCATCAGTCACTGCCTGAATGGAGGCAAATCGTGTGGTACCTTGGAGGCCAATCCTGAATGTGGGGCTATAGCAAGCCGATCGCATCGCACAATTTTGTCGGGTCGGAAGCATAGTAGCGCTTGCGTCCTGACACCTGTCGGCGCCGCTGCCACTATCCGGCGCTCGTTATATGCTCTTTGCTGTTGTCTTAGAATCTATCTTCGCGATATTTGCAATGCGCTTTTAAATTGTGCACCGGATCCATCAGCGACCAATGGTTGATAGGGCGACTCGGTCGTTGGCACCCCCTAGATAATCCCTTCCTTTCGTACTGAGCCAGCCGGTATCCAGTACCCAGTGATGAGTCCTGTGAGAACACCGTGGAAACGTTGCGGAACAGGAGGGGAAATATCCAGCATTGCAATCACGCGGGAAGTAGATGCTTCTATAAGCGCCGCTGGATTTGAACCTGAAACAATCAATCGGACGTGCTGTCAGAGTCTCTCGGCCCCAGCCAGGGAGGGACTTGTAGGCCTCTGTCTTAAAGCATTTTCGGGGTAGAGAGAATGTAGCCCCGTTTATTACCATCGTCTCTCCTTCAAAGAAAAGTCTTACTTCACACTGGTCTATCTTCTCAGCCAAATCAGAAAAGACGTCGGACGGTCGCCGTTGGGCGAGTTGGCGCCGTTATGTCCTCCAGTTCGGAGCCCGACTTGCAGTCTGTTTTGAAAACGATCCAGCAAGATAACTGCGTATCCCGTGCGTTTGCTCACAATTTTATTCGATTCTTGTTTCATGGACCGTCGCAGTTGTGATTGTGACCGCTATCGTGTACGATTACAGTGAGTGTCGCTGTCCTGCAGGATATCTTGGTTATTGTAACCTCATCGTCTCGCAGTCCTCAATTTCTCCAGAGAGGTATTTCTCCTCTTTCCTTTTCTTTCCCCATCTCATATATTGGCTGACGATTAACGTAGGTTGACTACGTCTGGGTCAGCGACCGAACCTTCCTTAACAACTTGCGCTTTTCCTGATGTTCATGCAGCATAGACCGTGGACCTGGGTTTCCACGATGTATATCCTCGTACGTAGAACCTTCAGGTAATTCCTAATATGCAGGCGAACTTATTGGCCCGAAAGGTCCGATATATCGGTCTGTATTGGGGTGTGTGAGTCCCGCAACCATAATATACATCGATCAACGTTGTTGACGCTGCTTTTTTCAGTATCGACGGGCTCGGTAAGCTCTGAGCCAAAATAGAGCCGTTAAGCAAACTGACCTGGTGTGCTCGCAGCTGGTAGTACGTTTGTGCCCGGACCTGTGACCGTCAGTTTTTCTCTACTCTACAATGCACCAACTCTGACGATTCTATTTTACTAGACGTGAGTATATGATTCGCATGAGTATAATGTACCGTTAATAGCCGAGTAGATGTAAGCACCGCAGTTTATGATCCTGCTTCGGAATCAAACGGACATCCAAAGGTACCGTGATTTATTTGCTATGTAGCTGGGCATTTCCGATATTCCTCGGGGCTGCCGACTGTGAGTTAATATTTTCCATGTTACTCTTCTCTTTGATGATCCCGTCTTTAGTGGTCATGCTTCTACGGGTCTATTCAATGTGGAATCGATCAAGGATAGTCCTCGTTGCCCTCCTGATCTTTTATGTGCCACAAATAATCAGCACATTTGTTTTCACTGGAATTTACTTTGATCCTCGGACCTACTTCTCTGGTATGTTTCCTGGCCTCATTGATTACATTAATGGGATCCTGAACGGTGCATCACCCCCTCTTCCTAGTAACGGTTGGCCAAGCTGGCAATTTCGCATTCTGCAATTACAACAATAGCGCGTCGATCAATATCTTCTTATATTTCGCGCTCCCCAAATTTATTTTCAGTGTTGTGTTGTTAGTTTTCGCCATCATACAAGCGTCGAGGGAATCTCTTTGTTTTTATAGAGCGACGAAGCGATGGCAAGTCAACCGGCTCTTACAGCTTCTCGTTCAAGACGGCATTTTCTACTTTTCCATGTACGTAGCACCACCCCTTTCTCGTTTCCTATCGCATTCCCCGTCGTATTCTCCCACATCTCATGCCATTCCCCCAGGAACGTGGTCTTCAACACAACTACGATATTACAATCAGGGCCGCAATGGAACTCCATCTCGCTCATCGCGATCACCATGCTCAACTTTGTATCGTTCTGTCCGCTCGTACCCCGCTTCATCCTCGACCTGAGGGAGATGTACGACCGCGACCTTTCCGGCCGCTGGCAAGGCATCGACACCGCCTTTGGGGCATTGTCCAACCCGAACCGGAGTGGCGATCCGGGCATGCCGTCCTTGTTGTTTGCGCAGGTGGGTTCGGGCGATCGTGGCGTTAGTGCCGAGCGTGGGTTGGAGGATTTAGAGGTGGAGGTGATTCGGCTCGGGCCTATGGTTGCGCGTGCTACTACGCATTCGGTATGAAAAACGGACGTTGCTAGAATTAGAAACGTGGGAAGCCTTTCGTGTCATGTACATATTTTCAAAGCGGTCAACGCGCGACTTGGATGACGCCTGAGCGACCATACGTCGCATTGACATCCCACTCAGACCATCAACACAACTTCGACGTCTTGCCGTCGCCTTCAGGTCTGTCGTTGGGTATTATTCCCCCATTCTCGCCAAACGCATGGGCGGAAAGAATGGTGAGGACCGTCGCGCTTTCTTTTCTCGCCAAGTACGAATTTGTACCTAGTACAGACCCTATAGTAGGCAATGTTGTGCGTGTCGTCGTCATCGGCAAACTCCACAAAAAAATGAATGCCAACTTCAGCTTCAAAAACTTATACTCCATATCCTTTGTCGATGACTGGACCCGGCACTCTGCGCTCCACTTCGGTGTCGCCCTCCACCTCCACCTCCCTCTCCGGACTCTGTCGTTCTTGGTCGTTGTCCACAAATACCATCGCAGACACAGTTGTATCCGCCTCGACGCTCGACTGCGAGCGCACACCGAACCCAGTATCGACGTGAAACCGACCGCGGGTGTCCCGATCGTACAGCTCTCGCACGCCGATGATGAACCGGGGTATGAGAGGGTAGAGAATGATGTCGGCAAAGGGCGTCAGGACGAGAGATGCAGTGTTGTTCGCCACAGCGTTGGCTTGGAAGAGCAACGATGTGATGTGGTAAAGAATGTTCCTACAATAAAAGCTGTTAGCACATGCGTAGGAATGTTGGCATCAGGAGAACCCGCAGAGCTGTGAGGTGTAGGACGAGGTGACGTGGACGTACACGACGAAATAGAGAATACCCTCTCTCGTGAGTAGTTGCATGTAGCGGTTGAGTTGCCATTGCTTCGTCGCTTTGTACGTCCGTACTGACTGTCGCAGGGTTTGAGTAACTGCAAGAATCACCAGCGCAGCCGCAAGAACCAGCCGTGGGATTACTTTTAACCAGTTATACAACGTCGGGACATTGTTGTATGAATAGTTGCAAAATGAAAAACTGGACATTTGGACGATCGACACTGAGAAAAAAGGTGGCAAATTAGTTGAGCCCGGCAGATTTGATATGATATGTACCTGAGAGGTAGGTGTTCGGATTATTGTAGATTCCGTCCAAAACGACGGAGAGAATGATCTGCGCTACATAAATAAACGAAAGGGCCCAAAGGATTATTCTGGATCTATTCCACATTGTGTAAACGCGCAGAATCATCACCACTGTTGTCCTAATCAGCATAGTGGGGTATTCATCGAGAGGGAGACCTCACCATCAGTGGCGAAAAGGAACACAGTAAATGTCCACCCAGACACTAAATATGCCACTGTGCCTTTAAGATATGCACGTCTTAGTATAACTTGGTAATCCCCAAAAAAGTACTTACAGCTAGCTCACTGTTTGAATACCGTGATCGTTCAAAATTCAGGTACGTACGCCTGACGGAATAGCATCATCAGTAGCGAGCCAGGTTAAATCAGGAAGCTTACTTCTAAAGGACCAGGGAAAAAAGAGCTGCCACCTGAGAATGTCGTAGTTTAGTGGATGAATCCTCTGCTAGACCCGAGCATACCAAGTGCATTGATCCTTCAGAATGGAATCGGAATTAGCCATGTTCAGAGGTTGTATTGTAGATTAACGAATGGACCTACATGGCAGAATAAAGACCCATATAACGAACCTATTGCAACAGTCAGTCAAAACACATACTGCCTGAAAGATGTACACACGAGAACAAAGATTGTTGAGACCCAGGTCCAGGGCCTGCACTATAAATTATTGGAAACGTTGTACGCTTGTGACTATCGATGGTTCCTTACCCAAACATACTCTACCTTCGTAGAATGTCAGCCATGGAACGGACCTGGGAAGAAGTCGGGTACCTCTTTTGAGAATGTGAGGGCTGCAATTTTTGACGTTCCGGTGGATGTAAACGGAAAGTTGACGCATCACTCACTATAATCATATATGACTGAGACGATGATAACGACTGGATTGGTCTTGTTAGATGGATGATAAATGGAATTTGTAAAAATACCGCACGGGAAGTATAGTTGTTTGAAACGATGAGCCCCACAGCGGACTGTAGATCTGAGGACATGATGTGCGGGGGAAAAAGTGACGATTTTGATGACCGCCAATAATAAGGGTGAGGCCGGAAGACAACAGTGCGCTTTTTATTGTCCACCGTGCCAAGACTGTTCTATCAAGACACTGCATCTGTGGGAGATATTCTTGAAACCAACACGCCGTGCGCTCGTCCCAAGACTGAGCATGAGTGACGTGGCACCCAAATTGTGATATACCTCTTGAATCTGTGTCTTGGCAAGTGCTTCGCTTGAGGGAGGAGAGACGCAGGATATTCAAGCCATCAGCAGACCGATGCAAAGCTGTGTGAGCGTGTATAACACATTCTATCATCCATATGTGCAGTAGATGGAAGATGTTTGCGAGAAAAACTTTGTTTATTTGGTTGGCCTTACATACGGTGTGGGAGCTCATCCCATGCACAACATCCTGGCGTGGACGTTTGGTGACAAGGCGAACCTTCTAGTTGACCTCAAGAGACGAGCTTTCGTGGAAGGGAAGCCACATAGGTTCGCGGCACTCTGGGCATCTCGACTTCGCCATAAAACGAGCTCGCCGCAGGTCTCGACTGATGGGCCTCGTGGCCCATCCTTTATCAAGTCCTGGGCCACACACAGTCCGAGGATCAACTGATCCCAGATCGACTTCACTGTACCGCTGCGTCCCTCCATCAAATTCATGATCTCAACAATCAAAGCTTTCCTCTCACACCCCATCTAAGTCGGGCTCGTTTTCCCTCTTTTGCTATGAATGTGACAACGGCAGGACTGACATTTTTTGGTTAGTAGTACGCGCGCATTCACGTGGAGGTCGACCTAGAGCAACGGGCGATTTCGCCTGTCCATTTAGACCCGGACGCGTGTCAGCTGGGGCCCAGGTTCCTCCCCCCCTTTTTTTTTGTTGTCTTTCGTCTTGATGTCTCAACGTCATTCGTCTCCGCCTTCCTCCGGTCGCACCCACGTTGCTAGTGACCACCACCCACTTTTACCCCAACGGTCGCACGATGGAGTATCGCCTCCGTGTCCATCAATAATGACATGGATGCATGAAAGGGGAACGCTGCCACATATTCAACCCCCATCGTGAAGCACAATATCTTTTAGAATAACGGCGAAAAACATGGCGTCAGGCCCCGTGGGTTTCGTTTTCGCATCTTATGTACACGCAGTGGTCAATGTCGTCGAGTCAGAATGGATGTCATCCAAGACAAGGACCCTTGTCCACGCCTTGCCCTCGTCCCAAAAGTTCGATCGTACAACCACTGCATGTAAGTAGTCCATGGTGGCATGCGTGTACAACCCAAAGTGATAATCATACCCATCTCCCCAATTCCCCATTCCCTCGACGTTCAACGTTCAGGTAGACCCCGGCTAGTTGCCTCGTCGCCCGAGCCTCGCATTCTACCCATTTCGATATCTGCGGAATTGTCCCTATCCCCCTCCCCCTCCACCCCGGGATCCTGCCGGTGTAGGCCACTATCCCCAAACACGATCGCAGACACGACCATCGTTTCCCCAGTAGACTGCGATCGCGCACCAAACCCGGTATCGATGTGCAGCCGACCACGGCCGTCACGCGCGTATAGCTCTCGAATGCTGATGATGAACCGGGGAATGAGCGTGTAAAACGTGATGTAGGCAACGGTGAGCACGAGGAGGGTTGCGACGGTCGTCGGTCCAACGTTGCCTTCTTGGATGAGGAGCGACGTGATTTGGAAAAGAACGTTCCTAAGATGCGGGGGGACATCCCTTGTGTTAGCATCTCGTGCGTATACATGGGAACGATGAGAAGCAAGATTGGGGGGGTAGGTAGCGCAACGGGGTGATGGGGACGTACACGAAGAAATAAACGATGCCGTCCTTGGTTAGCAATCGGATGTAGCGGTTAACTTGCCACCGCCTCGTCGATTTGTACATCGAGATGGATTGTTTCAGGGTCTGGATGAGCGCAAGAAACACCAGCATAGCGGCGAGAAATAAACGTGGCGCTACGACAAAGACGTTGACTAGCAATTGCACAAACGAGTACTTGCAGTATGAAAAGTCGGAGGCTTGTACGATGGACACTGAAAAAAGTCAGCCATTGTGATGACCATCGTTTGATCTAATACATACCCGAAAAGTAGGTATTGGGATTGTTGTATATTGCATTCAATATGATGCTGGTGATGAATTGCACCACATAAATGGCCGTAAGGAAAAAGAGAATGGCTCTGGATCGATTCCACATTGCGTAAACACGCTGAATCATCACCACTACGAGCCCAATCAGTACGAAATATGCGGCGAAAAGAGGTCGTTACTCACAATCGGCAGCAAAAAGGAACACTGTGAATGTCCACAGCCCTACTAGATATACTACTGTACCTTTTGGACACGCAGTCGCATCGTGACGTTAGAGTTTGAGTAGCAAATGAATACACTCACAACTATTTCACAGATTCAGCTCCATGACTCATCTGAAGATGAAGGACATACATCTATCAGAGGAGTCTCACCACCAACGAGTCCAGTTAAAACGAGAAGCAACTTACTTTTAGTGGGCCAGGAACAAAGGAACTACCACCTGGGATGCATCAATTGAGTGAATGAACATTGGGTTGACCTTTTGAACATACCAAGTGCGGCAGCCCTTGAGGACGGATCTGTGATTAGTCGTGCTCGCTATGAGTTGGTCAATAGACCTACATAGCTGACGGAAGCCCGATGTACCGGACCTATTCCAAACAGTCAGTCCAGAACAGAGGTGGCGCTTGGGCATGGTACTCGCGATGACAAACATAGTCGAGACCCAAGTCCATGGTTTGCACTATGAACGTGTTCGGAATGTTGTAGGTGCACAGTGGTGGTGACCCCTTACCCAAATATACTCTACCTTGGTGGCTCAAAGTTAGCCGTGTAACGAACGCGAAGATGAAAAGATATACCTCGCTTGTGAAGGTGAGGACTGTATTCTTGGTTAGTCGTAGTAAGTAGGCAATGAAATGCATGCATGGTCACCATAGTCGTATATGACAGCAGTCATGACAACGACTGTAACATTAGAGTATCAGATGAATCATGAATAACATCAAGAGGAGGCAAGGACCCTACGGGATACATAGTTGGTCAAAATGACCGTTTCCACAGCGGATTGTAGGTCGGAGGACATGACCTGTAAGGGAAACGGTGACAATTTTGACGACAACCAAGTTGACGGGGGGACCCTAGCCTCGAGGATATAGGGAGGGTATTTATCATCCCACTAGAGATTCCCATGAACTCTAACCAGATCCGGTACAATCTCATCGGTTAACATAAAAGTTGGTCGAGAGGTGTCCCTGAGTTGGTAATCCATTCATTTGGCATCCGGCCAGCCAATCAGTGCTCGGCGCTGAGCGCGCAGAGGTTGTGCAAAAGCTTGTCATGTCAAAAACATTACGTCGCGAGACGGTGCAACAAACTCTCCGTTGTCACGACATAGCAATCTCGAGCGGCGAGTGGCGGATATACCTTGCGGTCAGTAAGTAGGATTAATAAGAAGAGAGATGAGCCGTAGCCAATGTGCGCCCTCACCGTAAGATGTTGAGTTCAAGTTATGGCACGGATCACTTTGTAGGAAGTTCACGTTTGTAATAAGCCATTGGTCAGATCACATCCCGTGCGAAGTGGTCATCAATTGCTCTGAAATAAATTGGTCACTACTGTGCCGTTAAATTTCCATCGGAAACTTCTGGAACGAGAACTCGAATTACTGTGGCGTCTTTGACTAGTTACCTCCAATCCAATTTCATGAGTTCGACTTAGCCTTACCTTTTGCCACCCAGGCAGTACTTGATGGTAGGGAGCAAGGTCCATCACCGTAGCCACGTAGTATCTCCCATGGCAACTTCGTTGACGATAAGTATGGGAACTAAGTATAGATCCAGTTACATAAATAGACCCGTCTGCTCGATTTGGTGTCGCCTTCGCATCTCGACGACGCTCCGATGCTTGCCACGGGAATCGGTGACGAGCTCCCCTGCCAACACCTCCAAGGGGCTTATGTCCGATTTCTGCCCGCCACCACGCTTCGCCCGCCCGCCACAAAGCACTTGGCAGGGCCATCTATGCTGTATAAGTATCAACCCTCGCCTGCTCGGTTCGATTCCACGTCGCCACTGACGTCCCCCTTTCTTGCGAAGATGGCACGATTAATCTTCGCCTTCAAATCAACGGAGCATTCGTGAAAGGGAATTGCGCCATACGTCCACCACCAACGGTTCCCGGTTTGACAAGTGCTTTCATCGTTCTCGACCTTCCTCATAACAGATGCCTCTCGGGAGAAGCCCCAAACTATGAGGTAGTTATAGAAGAGTATGAGTTGTCACAGGTACCTGTTGCGGGGGAGTCGACTGTAAGTTATTTGAGGATATTGCGTGTCACTGCTGATGGCCTGACGGGCGAAAATATCGTGGGTAATAAGTATCAGGTCTGTCAGCATTCACACTCTCCGGGCGCTTTCCGAGACTGTTCTCGTCCACTTGGAGACAGCAGTATACAAGCAAACAGACATCGAGACAATGTCCATCGGAAGGATACGATACAAAGTCACTCGAGGCAAGTGTGAGAACACATTTTCGTTGTCTGTCTGTTTTTAGAAACTTGTCGATACGCTCACCAGCCTGTGACATAAACTGGACCATCAATCCTTTCAATCAGTCACTCGACCTTTTATTCCATTATGGGGGAGAAGATGTCGATACCGTGAGTTTTCTTTTCCGAGGACATTCGGGTCTCATCGTCTCGTTCAGAATCGCACTTGCTCCGCTCGAGAGCTAAAGAGGATCTTAAGTTTGCACCTGCACGAGCCTACGGATCCCACCAGACTCAAGTGACAATACGCGAATGTTTTCCTTCAGTGTGAGATACTCCTGTAAATTATTGGTACGATACTGGACCAATGGACGTGGCAGCAGCGAACGGCGAGCAACTAGGCTCGAAAAGACACGATCGAGGATGCCCTTCTCGGTTAACACAATTGAGTTGGGACATTGTGCTCCCAGGCTGTTTCGAAGGCGATTGCACGTCCACTAGAGTCTAGATGATCCGAATTCCATAAAGCCTACGCCAATCGTACCGATTTTGCTACACGGTGAGACGGCCCAAGGTCAACAAACAGGCTCACTCGGAGTACTCTACATGCATTCCTAAACCATCCACACCGTGACACACAATGCAGCCTCTCATGCTTTCTTACCAAGTACATGCTCGCAGGTCAACGATGTTTCCGCTTCCACTTGATTGAGACCATTCTAATTCCATGTTATCAAACGCTGTACTGTCAACTTGAAAGTTTCTGCCCAACGTTCACCAGGTCATTACCAAAAGCCCTTGCAGACGACAACAACTCGGGTTCGAGTGAACGGCACATATGGTTTTGCTCATTCTTGGGGGTGTTCTGGACTTGTGACGAACATATTGAAGCTAACCGATTCAGAAGCGTCCTCAGACAATCTGTGCGAATAGGTTAGATGTAGAATCGTCAGGTAAGAATGTACCGCACTCGTCGTCGTCCTTCAGCTGCGTCGTGATGCGGACTTGTCAAGGAGGCGTGAACGTGGCAGGCAATGCAGTCTGAGACTCTGCTTTCTCCGCAATGGGATCCGGCCCTTCAGGCTCGTCGTCCTTGAGGCCGCTGTCACTTCCATAACCATAGTCATCGATTTACATAAATATGACCGGGCGCGCCGTTTGCATCGTGGGTCGCTAATGAGTGTTGACAAACTCTTCTCCGAGGAGAAATTCGTCTACATGTCGTTGCTTGGTGGGATCTGTCACTGACGAGGTGGGTGGTGAAAGACAAGAACACGTGGGAATGGGAATCACATCTTCCACTCCGTTACTGTCACGGTCACTCCGTATCCATCGCTGACTCGACGCGCACAATGCGCACGTGGACAAACATTGACGGTGACGGAAACAACGCGCTGACGCCCACCCTCTCTGGCTCTCGATGATCCTTACGACGCGGCGATGCATCGGAGTAATGGCGTACCACGAACCGATGACGAACTGATACGGACTTGGACGGCCTGATGGGAATGACGAGATGATGAAGACGATGACGCCGTCACACAGAATGGTGCGATGATATGTATCGCAGGGGTACCCGGTGTGAAGGAGAGTACTCGTAGTATCTGATGTCACCGAATCAATGTGATGTGTCACTGGTGGTGCTCCCTGAACGTACCCTTTTTTTGTGAAAGACAAACGCTTGTATAACGCCAAAAGATACAGAAATATGCGCATGCGTTGCCATGTGAGACATCGCCGACTCCAGAACAGCCACCTCCAAGTGCATCTACTTCAAACCTTGCGACTCGACGTTCAAGCGGCGAGAGTCCTCGTTAAAACCCGAACAGGCCGACGACGCTCTAGAAACCTCCGATATCGCACGCGTTTTCTTCCGCAGGGAGACCCTGCCCTTCTTGGTTCACACCGACGAGTACCATCGCAGATACGGTGGTGTCCGAGGCATTCGACTGCGAACGCACACCGAACCTGGTGTCACTGTGGCAGCTAGATTGACGGTCATATAGCTCTCGTATGAACCGTAGGATGAGGGGATAAGATGCGACATAACTGGCCGCACAGTGATATCAGAAAGATGCTGACGGTATCGCTTGGTACCGTGTTCACTACAACAACGAACAAAGAAATAATTTGGTAGAAAACATTCCTAATGGTGTGGAAGCATTTGTCAGTGGTTGTGATTGTCAGAAGGCATGCGTGGAAGTGATGCTTGTAGGACTCGGAGTGATCAGGACATACGCAAAGAAATAGAGAATTCCATCTTTGATTAATAGTTGCATGTAGCGGTTCAGCTGCCATTTCTTCGTCGCTTGGTACATTCCTACTGATGTCATGTGGGTTTGGATGACGGCGAGAACTACCAGCACAGCCGTGAGGGCAAGCAATAAATGTGAGAGAAAACGAGAAAATTATATAGTGTTACACTACTTGTGGTTCGTGATACAGCTTCTGCTTGGCCTCCAATAGACGAACATTCTACACCAAACTTTCCCCATGCTTCTGAAGCACCAACTGAACAAGAATATTCATTTGGAAGCTACCAACCAATTGCTGGATGCGTGAATGAACAGTATTCCAACGGAGCTTGACAGACAACTGATTCCCGCAACTTGAATGATCGAAATGTGTGGAAGGTTGTGCAAGACTGGCAAGCAAGGCAGCGATGGCTCGCATGGATTCGTTTTCGATAAACGAGTCCACAACGTTGATCGAAGACAGCCTGGGCAAGGCTAGTCCAAGGCTTGCCGGAGAATCGATCCTGGTATAGCCGCGGGTGTCGATAGCAAGGGCAATCCGAGTTATTGATGGTCTTCTCTGCAGAAACCGTAATAGTCCGTTGGGCGTAATGCCAGGTGAATCCCACCCCCAGTTCTTACCATTGATAGCGATTTCCTCCAAATGAGGCCATGCCGACGTTAACACGAGCAGGTCACTCTCCGAGAGACCAATCCGGTACTCGAGATCAAAGTGGATGCAACGCAGATCGCTGAATGCCATACATGGCTCCAATTCTTTCATATGGAGTATGGGCCTGTCTCCTGTAAGACCGTACGTGATGTGTGATTGGTAGAAGTGGAAGTCTTGGATGGTGTGACCCAGCCCAGTTGCCTGAAGACTGGTGAAGAAGGAGGCAATGTCCAATGTGGAAGGACGACAATTGACGTAGACCATCAATTTGATAACAGCAGGGAATCGGGTGTGAATAAAAAACCGAGCAAGTGAATTCAAGGACTCCGAGGATATTTGCAAGTGGCGCAACTTGGAAAAGACGAGGGGAGGGTCGGAAAGAGATATCTGGTCAGGTAACGACTCAAGCAGAGTAAAGCTGAGCTTGACCAATCCAGGCGTGCGAGATAGATGGGCAAGACTGGTCAGGTCTAGGAGGACTTGAGACCATTCAACGGTCTGGAGATCTTGCCACTGGCAGAGAAAACTGGGGTCAATCTTGTCGATGTCGCGATTGGAGCGATGGTAAATGGACAGTGTCGTTATACTCGGGGACGTCTTGGAAAACGACTCGACCAAATTCTCGAACAGATGTAAATCGGCTAGTACGACTTGAAAGGAAACGAGGGACGGAAAAGAGATGCGTAACAACGATACAATCGCTCTGTCATATGGATGGCAACGCAGATAGCGGACGTTTGGAAAGAGTGTCTTTGCCATGGGAGGTTCTGCAAGCATTTTAAGGGACTCCGGGGCAAGTCCATGGACGCGTCCTAAAGATATAGTTTTGATACGACGTGTGAAACCGTAGAGGATATCCCACTCGTTCTGTGTAAGTAACCTGTGAAAAGAACATAGAAGACCCTTTGTAACGGGTGAGTATCAGACAAAGTTTGAATACTTGAACGAAACTCACGTCATCGAACTTGCAAGATGCGTCTGGAAGACACTTTGCTAGAACTCTTAGGTCGTCCAACTCTTCCCAGAGTAGATCCATCGCCAGTCCATTGAATATGCGACAAGTTCTTGCCAGTAATGCGAGGTCACTCCTCGGTTGCAGGTTAATTTGGAGGAAGTGCTGAAATACATTCAAAAGGATTTCTTGTACTTCAAGTGCGTGGTGCATCGTTGGGGAGAAGCGTAAATATTAATAGTTGGCAACTTGGCACCCCCTAAAGAAACCAGGGGTGACCATGTGTAGTCACGTGCTAGTTACTCACTGGCACGAAATTGTGCTGGCAGATAGTTTGATTTTGCAGACGAACAGATAATCACCTTGCTGGCAAGTTGAATTTACATCCCAAGGTGCACATACCCTTGCACTCACTGACAACCTACTTATGGGGCCAAGACAATGACTAGTAATTACTTGGAGTTGTTGATAGGTGACTGAGTCTGGTTGTGCCGCTGATGTTTCAATAGCTTGGGAAGGTGACATTGACAGTTTTATTCATGTACAGCGCCAGACCATCCTGCCCTCGCCAATCCTTGCATTGATGAGCAACATGGCCTCCTGGTGGATGTTTGTCCACCCACTGTACGTACTCTGCCTTTCTGCCAACCCATGAAGCATTTTTGGGAGTTGCAAGGGTAATGGAACTAGCAGAACAGACAATGAATATCAAGGTCATACAATCTTGGCACTCCTGCCTTGATGAGCTTGTTGATGACCCAAGTTCTTCTTTGATGAAACTTGGCAAGGGATCAATGGTCTGTTTCTCTGACAATACATAAAACAACTCTGTTCTGTTCAAGGGCTATGCCATATCCATGTCTGATTGCTGAGATGCGGGCACAGGACATCCCATTGGTTAGGATTCTTTGAATACGGGACATGATCAATCCTAGCCAAACTGACCAGCAGAGTTACCATAGGTGAGCAACATACCTGAGTGCATCATTGGACACATGTCTGCTTGCAACAATGTGGGAGAAAATGGGAAAGAAATCATATAATGTTACAATTGTGGTTGGTGACCAGTGACACACCTTCTGCTTGGCTTTCACATAGTCAAAGGATCCCATCCTCTACATGCTTCTGAAGCACCAACTGAACAACAATGTTCATTTGGAAGGAGGACTTGTATGGGTAGTGGTGAGCAATTGCTTGATGCATGAATGAATGATGTTCCAACGGAGCTGATATTCACTTATAACCCTAGGTGAGAACTTGGTACCCAATTGATCTCCGGAACAACCAAAATGCGTGGAGGGTTGCATGAGATTGGCAAAGAAGGCAGCAATGGCTCACATGGATTCCTTTTTGATAGACGAGCCTATGACATTAATCAAAGACAGCCTTGGCAAGGTCAATCCAAGGCTTCCCAAAGAATTGGGGATCCTGGTATAGCTGTGGGTGTCAACTGCAAGGGCAATCCGAGTTATTGACCATCTTCTCTGCAGAAACTGTAATAGTCCATTGGGCGTGATGCCAGGTGAATCCCAGCCCCAATTTCTGCTATTGATAGTGATCTCCTCCAAATGAGGCCATGCCGATGTCAACATGAGCAGCTCACTCTCTGAGAAGTCTACTTGGTACTCAATATCAAAGTGGATGCAACGAAGATGGCTGAATGCCATGCATGGTTCCAAGTCTTCCATACAGAGTATGGCCCTGTCTCCTAGGAGAGCATACATGGTGTAGTTTTGGGTGAAGTATAGGTCTTTGATGGTGTGACCCAACCCAGATGTCTGAAGAATGGTAAAGAAGGAGGCAATGTCCAATGTGGATAGATGACAATTGACATAGACAATCAATTTGGTAATAGCAGGGAATCGGGTGTGAGTAAGCAACTGAGAAAGTGACTTCAAGGACTCCGAGGATATTTGCAAGTGATGGAACTTGGAGAAGACAAGGGGAGGGTTGAAAAGAGATATCTGGTCAGGTAATGACTCGAGCAGAGTAAAGCAGAGCCTGATCAATGCAGGGGTGCGAGACAGATGGACAAGACTGGCTAGGTCTAGGCTGTTGCGCTTACTGCAAGCATGTGCCCAAGCGGAATAAATGTCGTGGTCTAGGAGAGGTTGGATCAATAGTGGCTGAAGGCAAACCTTATGCACTGCGAGCTAAAGGCCCAGCGAAGTGCGTGTCCTGTGCACAAGATGAGGCCGACAACCAACTAAGGTGTGACCTACAACGAGCTCGACTTGAGGGCAAGTGAGGAGCATGAAATGTGAAGCGACCAACAACCAAATAATGATTGCATCAGCCAGCAAAGGCTGTCCTAGGTCGATACTCACAGGCTTAGACTTGAGAGATGAAGGGGACTGAGTCAATAGACGTTGGTTGTAGGGAGAAAACCAAGAGGACAAGACTGAAGTCCTCTGGTACATGTATTGGTCTTTATATACTGTGAGCTACTGTGCACGGACCAACTACTATGTATGGTAAGAGGCCATAAAAGGAAAAGGGAATGAGTCACAATGACGTGTAATGAGTCCGAGGTGAGTCAGAGTGACATGGCATGAGTCATGCGGTACCGAGGATGAGTCATTGTGACGTGTCATGTCACGTGACTCGAAATGAGTCATGATGAGTCGGGATGAGTCTATGTGACGTCATATGTCACGT
>JBBPTB010000166.1:0-34394 GCA_038093875.1 Boletus tylopilopsis | reverse complement strand
CCAATGGTAACTGCACAGTCAACCTACTCTCATTCGCTAAGTCTGATTTCTCCTTTTAGACGACAATGACGACTTCAATGGACAAGGAGGCGGTGATACCACTCACCCCTCATATGCTGACGCTATATGTTTCCAAGGCAATGGATGTACTCCAGCAGGGTGGTATGGGAGATCATTGCATACCTTGGACAGTTGGAGGCTCGGTTGGTGATGGTGCACATATGCACCATCAAGGAGACACTCAAAGTATTATGTGAAAAATAAACACCGGAGCGGTGGCACAGGGTTCGAAAACGTGAAACGCAGGTGAGTCAAATTTCTGACATGAAAGAAACATTCAGTGATAAACCGGAGGACACAGAAATCCTACCTAGCCTGAAAAAAAAAAGGGTTAACAAGGGGTGAGACATATGTTTCAGATTTTCCAAATAAACCCTTATTGACCCCTTATTGATGTATTGATGTGTAGAAAAGTCACGTGGAAGGACACGATTGAGCATGAATAAGGGGGCCTGGCAGTGCCGAACCGTGCCAATTGCTCGTTACATATGGTAAGTAAGTATCCCAATAGATGAAGGGTCTACATTGTAGAATAGAATCATTCGCTACCTATCGCTTACATGAGAACTGTACAGTACCCACTTATGTCGAAAAACAGACATGTGGTGTGGCTGCCAATTGGCCGCACCGCCACCCTTGCCGTGGCAGATTCCGATCAGGTCAAGTTCCCTCACAGCCACATGGTGCACACATGGCGCGTGCGTGCGAGGAAGACAACGAAAGGAAGCGACGAGTGCTACGACAGAAGATACAGCAAGCGGCAAACGGAAAAAAAAGAAAACAGAAAAAGCGTGAAACATCCGAGTGTGAAACGTGTGCGAGTGCGAGAACGTACGATGCTACATATTAGTGGTGGAATACTGGTACGGAAAGGCAGGATAGAGGAGTCGGAGAAGGCAACAGCACAGTGAGTCGAGCGAGAGGACGAAAGGAAAGGAAGAGGCAGAGGAAGGAAGGAAGAGGAGACTAACAAAAAAAGGTGAAAGCGCGAGCGCGAGCGGCGCTGCTGTGCGATCAATCGTGAACTCGTGGAGACGCAGCAACTGGGATGGTACGTACGGTGAGTGAGCGAGTGACAACTCGGGACTTGAGATCGATAGGGGCAAGGAGGAGACGGTCGACAACGACAAGTGACGCCCGCCACTGTCAGCCATCACCGCCGTTTCCCCAGGGAGTCCATCGAGCTCCAGCGACCTTTTCGCCGGGGCCGTGCCTTGCTCGCTCCGCGTTCAAGCCGGGCCGCATAGATTGTGGGGAGAAGGCCGGAGTGGCCCCTCTCGGCCTGCGGGTACACGGAGAGAGACCGAGCCTCATCGCATTCGTACCTGCGGGAGTTGTGGACGAGTCAGTGGCGTCGTCGCCGTAAGCGAGCTGGGATGAAGACCACGATGGGAACTCACACATCAAGGAACTCGAGCACGACAACCGACCGCTTGTAGTACTTGGTCGCGAAGAGGCAGTTGTTGCCCTGGATCCAGGCGCGTGGCCACTGGCCCAACGGCACGTCAAGGCCAAGTTCCAGGCTGCCGCTGACCCAGTGCTTCACGATGTCTCTCCAGGGCTTGCTTCTCGGACGCCGCGTCCCATCAGTGCAGAGAACGGGGACGTCCTGGATGACAAGACCAGGCTTGGGGATCGAGCGGGACGAACGTCTTGCTGGGCCGGTCAGGTTCCTGGCGCCATGCGACATCAGCGACAATGCGTCCGACTTATCCAACTCCAACTCGGATTCAGTGTCGCTGGGTTGAAGCCCTGGCTGGATTCATGGCTGACCGTTGGACGCGCTGGATGACGGCGGTGGCAGGGGACACGGGATGGCTACTAGGGGCGGCGGCTTGCTGTCTCAAAGGTGAACCATGAGTGATCACGTTCGAAACGATGTGGCGAATGCAATGGATGCCGCTTGGAACACAAATGGATGCGACAGGGCGACCCACGAGCAGTGGCACTCAAAACGACATGATGGGGACAACAGACAGCTCCAGCACCAGGTGGATGGATGAACATGACAGGTTACAGCACTCGAAACTAGGCGGTCGGTGGAACAGGTGACACTTGGAACTTGAACGGAATAGCCAAGATGGGGTGAACTGCAAGTGGTGGTGCTCAAAAAACGCAGTTGCCAGTGGTATCATGGACAACACCTGGTGCGCAAAAAAGTACGACAAGGTAAACTGCAAGGACGAAATGTGGTGAGGGTGATGGAGTGTGTCTGGTGCGTGAGCAGACGCAACAGAAGCAAATTGCGAGAAATCATGCTCGAAAAGACGTAGTGGGGGACAGACGACGCCTGGCGCGCGAATGGGAATGATGGGGTCGCTGTGGTTGCGTCGTCGCCATTGCTACCTGGACCACGTGAAGTTCCTGACGTGCATAAACACAATGGAAGTGTCATCGCATGTGCATGGAACCAGTGATTCCTTGTTGGTCATGGGTGTCAGTGAAAAGACCAGTAGTTGGGTGGCATGCAAGTATGGCCCAGGCATTTGTGTTGTGCCAGTATCTGCCCTTGTCCTCGTTGTGTCGTTTGGTGGCAAGCAGCATAGATGGATAATACTGGATCTTAGTACTACGGACGTTCGAACTTCGCAATCAGCTTTATGGATAGTGGTGACTGGAGTCCATGCTTCGGAAATTGCTAAATGGAGGTCGACGTCGGTGTGTGGCATAGGAAAACCGAGCGCGGTTGTTAGGCTTTCCATAGAAAACACTGGTTCCATAAGTTGAAAGGTAAGTATCTAATATGTTATCTTGCATATTCCGCCGTGCCCTGAGATGTTAGCTTTTCCAACCTCCTGGTGCTCTTCCCTCTTGTCGCCTTTGTCCATCCTTGTCGTTCCAGGACACTGGCAACGCAGCAACTTTAACAACAACTCGGATTGACTCACCATGGTTGTTGCCAAGCACTACCACACGTTTACATTGGGGCAATTCCAAATCGACGAAGACAGAGCCATGAAAGTTGTCGTCATAGGTGCTGGTTATAGTGGAATTGCTGCAGGAATTAGGTACTGAGTACGTGACTTTGCGAGTCTTCTGATGTGATTCGTAAATCTTCTAGGTTCCCTCAGCGCGTGAAGAACATCGATCTCACAATTTACGACAAGAATGCTGGCGTGGGAGGAACTTGGTACTCCAACAAGTACCTGGTTCGTACTTTTTGTACAAAATCTGCAGCTGAGCTCACAATTTTTCTGTCCAGGCGCTTTCGTGTGATGTCCCTTCTCATACAGTACGTTTTTGTGTCATCCTCGTGCGCTAAAATATCTTTTCTAACACATATCGTCAAGTATCAATACACGTTCAAGGTCAATGTGAGTGACTATTTATTCTTCTTTTGACGTACATGCAATAACCTCTGTGGCCCGAATGGTCGTCTTTCTATGCGCCTGGTCCCGAGATCCGTGCCTATTTGGAACACGTGGTTGAGAAATACAAGCTTATGCCTTTTATCAAACTCCAGCACAAAATCGTTCATGTGCGATATGACGAAGGGCAAGGAAAGTTATCTGGGAATTCGTCGACCAAGCTCTAAACACTTGGGAGAATACGAAGAATTCGAGGATAGTGCAGACTTTGTTTTCTGCGGTGCCGGAAATTTGAGCCGGTGGTCGTGGCCGGACATTGAGGGGTTGAAAGACTTTGGGGGGAAACTGCTCCACATTGCCAGCTGGGATATGGACAATTGGAGAGAAGGTGTCAAGGATTGGAAGGATAAGTTGGTCGGCGTGATTGGCGTCGTGAGTCGCCAAACTTTCGTTTCCATATCGTTCGTTGACTCGTTTCTAGGGTTCCGTCTGCCATGCAAGTCGTGCTTGCACTTCAGCCGTATGTCGGAAAACTGTACAAGTTCGTGCCAAGACCTGGCTGGTGCCCCCATTTTTTGCTGATAGGCTATCCGAGATGACCGGTCGTGACCCTGGCAATGCAGATTGTATGTGCTTGCTAAGTTTGCAAATAGTATACCTTACTCACTTCGTGCCAAGACACGTTCGACGAACAAGACAAGGCAAAGTCCCGCAATCCTGGCATTTTGCCATCAGCTGCAAGCCGAACTGAACGTGAGTACTGGGTTGTGCTTTTTTCCGCGCCTCTAAACCTCCAACAGTGCGTACACAGTTACACCCTCCGGAACGAGAATTGGCCGATCGTAACCGATCCACGGAGCATATGAAGCAGCGATTGGCGAAGAAACCTTGGATAGCGGATTATAGTGCGTTTAAGACTTCCTTTCTTGCGACCATGGATCTGAACTGTTGGACAAGTTTTACCCAGTTTCCCTGTCACGTGTTGCAGACTCACCCCTGGCCCCAGTTACTTAGAAGCTCTGTGTGAAGACAATGTAGGTATTTGGAGTGCCACCGCTTTTTGGTCATTGGCCGAAGGAACTACTAGCTCGATTTCGTCCCAAAGGATATCCAACGCGTCACCCCTGCCGGCATCAAAACGCTGGACGGACAACACTACAATCTCGATGTTCTCATTTGTGCTACCGGTGTGTGGAATGATTCCAATACATACGGTCAACAGCTGACTTGGGTAAATAGGTTACGATACAGACTTCAAGTTCCCCTTGCCTGTCGTCGGTCGGTCTGGGCTGACGCTGCAACAACAATACGACCCCCACCCCGTGACGTATCTCTCGGTATGTGCTGACGGATTCCTCAACTGGTTTCGCTCTCTTGGTCCCAACTCCGCCATCAGTGCCGGTTCCCTGCTCATCATGATCGAACGCGAGGTGGAATATGCTGTGGCCGTCTTGTTCAAGATGCAGCACGAGCGACTGAAGAGCATCGAAGCCGTCCAGGACCTTGATCAATACCTCGAGGTCAATGCACCCCTTTCCCCATTCTCTTGGCTGACACTCACGACAGGCAATCAGGCTTACTTTCCTGGGGTATGTGTCGACGCCTCGCGCGATGTGACTCCAAACTTGCACACGTTCAGACCGTGTATAGCGCGCAATGCCGATCGTGGTATAAAATGGGCAAGGAGGACAGCCGCATTGTCGGGCTACACCATCTGCGCCCCTGAACGTCCACGTTGGAGGACTATGAATAGGAGCATCTCGACGACGGCGTGCGCAACCGGTTCTATTGGCTAGGAGACGGTTCGACGTATAACGAAAAGTACATGACGGGTGACCGTACGTGGTTTGCTTTTCGTATCGCTGGGTGTGTTGACGTGTGTGCTCGCAGGCGCATGGTACTTGAGTGAAGAAGAGGTGGATTATCCGCCAGGTGTGTCGTTCTCGGCGTATTCAAAAGAATGTCGTTTGGCTAACAGTGATGGCAATTCTCAGTGCCAGGCCATTCCCTCAATGTCATTGCACTACTCTCGAACGGAATGGCATCCGGGTGAACAGACACCAACTGAGGACTTGTACTCAGTCACTCATTCATTATTGCGATAATCTACATTGATGGAGAGCAAGACCATAGCATTATTGCTACACAGAACACATGAAACAGGTCCTCGCAAAAGGCGATGTAGATAAAACCAACTAAGGATTTTAATGTGATCTCCACGTCGACACCAAATATATGCATGAGATATTCATGAAATGGTTGGCTGAAACACTGCACGTATGGTTTTATGGCTTGGTTCTCTCACCGGCATTGTTTTGCGAAGATATTTAAGTTGTATTGGTGGTCATTTGATCTTGTACACTAAGTATATTGTCTGAAGAATAATCATTGGGCATACCACCGGCGTTGTGCACCGATTGGCGGGTGGAAGGGTGGTCCAGCCAGAGGTTTTTTTATAGTGGGAATTGGTAGAAAGAAGGAATAATCGTTGACACAATAAGGAATGTATCAACCACAGTGTCAATACGATGTCAATACAAATTGTCAATAAGGGGGCATCAACAAGGGTGTGGTCAAATATCAACAAATATGGTCAACAAGATGGAGCGACATCAGAGTCTGGATTGGTCACTCGTATACTTTATGTACATATTTACAGTCTACTTTGTATTTACAAACAAGTATTTCCTCGCAAGGCCTAGCAAAATTTTATTTGTTTTTCTGGTCAGCGACGAGACTGACACTTGAGGAGACACGAGAAACATGCAACAAGAGCACAATCCCACTCTCCTCACCAGACAGAGAGGGGCCAATGAGAACCCCTTGCTAGGTGGACCAGGTTAGGTGGATGGTGGTGGTGCTACGACAGGACAGGCTACTAGGTCGCCAGCTACTCCGCCAATACCGCTGGCACCTCTCTGAGGGACTCTCTCCCCTCCGAGGCCCAGACCTCCCTGCCACACCACTGGTGTGGCTCTGTCTGCCAAAGAACTTGTGGGGGTCGGCACGCTCCCTTCTGCCAAAGCTGAGGGAAAAGCCACAGAGGCTGTCGGCATCTTGCTGGTGGGTGGGTTTGATACTACGGATGAGTGGGCAGCGGGCGACATCTGCAACAACAAATCTGGGGAAGTGCCGGCTGGAAAAGGTACTCCGGGAGACTGGATCGTCGGCCATGTCCCCAACACATAGCAACGCATGGTCTCAAGAGAGCGCCCGTTGCTTTTTATCGTGTTACGGAGGTCCGCCAAGTTCTCTTTCATCTCTCCAACCAACGTGGTGAGCTCCACAACTTGCTTGAGGAGTTCGACCACCTCAGAATCAGTGGTTGCTCTCGTGGAGCCCGACTGGCGATGGGGATTTGGAGGGGCCTCTACGTAAACTGAAGAACAGCGTCAGGCGTAGTTTATCAGAATTAGAGATGAAATACCCTGTGTACAGGCCTTTTTTTGGTTAGACCCGTCTAAGTCTCCCCAAGCTGATCCAGCACCCGGTGACACACTTCTGGGGTGCTTGCTTGCACCTCGATGGGTGGTTTGGCGAGAAGAGGGTGGGGGGAGTGTTGCACATGATGGCGCGCGCGAGGACTTGCGAGGGACCCTGGATGACGCACGAGACCGTGCACGAGACGGAGATCGGCCATGCCCTACGGTCAGGCTGCACTTCATTTTCAGGCGTTTGCATTCAGAGCAAACCCCATTCTTCGTCGTGGGCGTGCACATCTTATTTTTCTTCATGCATTTGTCGCATGACTCAGTCGAACGCAGGATCGATCGACCCCTGTCCTCGTGAACCTCGTTCTTGATGAGGACACTTGGCCCAGCTTCAGGCTCATCATGGTTTTTGGCATATTTGTGAGAACCCCGTCTATCTATGGAAACCGGCCACATACCTGTCGTCCTCGGTCGTCCTCATGTCCCTCTCCTCTCCTTTCCCTCTCCTGTTCCCTTCCTCGTGGAGGTGTTCGACTTCCTCGCCGTTCTGTGTCTCCGAATTGAATGGATCCAGACCGAACGAGTACCACGGATGGGTCCTGATGGTGTCCGTGGGTGTTTGGATACGTGCCCAGCACGGCCATTTGTCATCCTTCATTTGCGCCTTGACGCATTCCAGGTCGGCGAATTCGACAGCTGCTGCGATTGCCACCGGGGGAACCTTCATGTCCTTCGTGGCAACCTTTCGAATTGTGTTCTATACCATATGAGTAGGTTATCACATAGTAAAATGGATGTACTTACCACAGCTGTTACTATGTCCTGGCAGACGGACACCCATACCTCTCCGTCTCGTTGTGAGAGATGACCCAACACCAATTGAATTGCTTTGGCTTGCTGGGAGATGATATTAGATGCATATTCTACAGATGGAACACCCATGCTGAAGACGGGTCATTGGAGATCCAGCCCTCGGTTACTGTATATAATTATTTACTATTATTTTACTCACATTTCCTTTTATGGACATCACTTATATTCGTTCACCTACTAGTCGGTTAGACTTGTGACCAGTCCGCTATGACGGCCGGAAGACGGCTTGCCTCATCCGCAGGATCGCGGCGTCTTCCGGCCGTCATAGTGGACTGGTCACGAGTCTACTAGTCGGTAGTGAACAAGAGGAGGGGGAGGGGGTGTGGGAACGCAGAACACGGTACGTGACTGTGAGCGTGACAGTGGGACGGTGTTCCGCCAGCAGAGAAGTATTTTTATGTCGCACGTAGAGTGTGTTGCCTGTGAATTTCGGATGTATATATCATGTATCGTGTAGTACATGTAGACTAGCGATTGGATCACCTATTTATTCATTGGCATCTGCCTTGCATTCAGAGAATTTCAGACGCGCAAGGCTGGGGTGATTTGGCGTGCAAATGTGCTCACTACAACTTTCACACGCAACTTGACACGAAACAACTCACCAACGCCTCGGATCATGAAGGGCATGCAGATCCATCTTTGGACTGAAAGAACATAGGTACGGTACGGTGGTGCTATGAAATCGACAACGCTGCAGGCCCTAGTAATGCCACCTGGTTTGATTTTTTTTTATGTTGGAGACTGCGGACGTCTTTTTTTTTACTACTTATGTCCGACAGCATTGACAAGATCTACGCGGCAAGGATAGACCTTTTTTTTGTGGTGCCCGTTTCGTCTGCTCGTCGCCAATGGTAGGTCCCTTGCGGAACTCCTACGACTAGTACTACCACTTTTATAGCACTCACTTTGAGCGACTTTGTGAGATCATGATGCTGTGTGCCGGACCAGGCACATCAGCATGCGACGGAGCGAGTGGGAGACGGGTGGGACGGGATCGGTGATGCGGTCGCTTTCTTGGTGGGAATGGACGATTCCACTCACAGAGTCACCGTTTCATCCTTTGATTCAAAGTGGGGGTCAACCATCGCCCCTTTTTCATTTACCTCACTTGGGCGTTCGAGTCGAAACGAAGGACGATAACGACTTGAAGCGCACGCTGCATAGATGTCAAGAATATCTTCTAGGAGTATCATGATCATCATCAGATGATCTACATCATGCAAATGGGTTCTCTCTGCCACAAAAATAGGTCACATTTTGATGTCACCGTCTTTCCTGACACGGAATGCGAGCGATAAATGCCCCCCCCGTGCCTGTGACTTCCGGAAGTTGATCACTGGCCCCGTCAAACGTCGGTCGGTTGTCATGTCCTCAGAGCTTCAGTCGGCCTTTCAGCTTGTCGTTCTCAACAACTACACAACTTGTGCGGTCGGTTTTCCCTCTATTGTTGCTCCATCTAACATGTTTTATGGTAGTCGTCGTGATTACTGCCATCGTGTATGATTATACAAGCAAGGCTACATACGAGGCGGCGATGGCGGCGACCGAAGGGTTGATGGACAGCGCCGCATTCGTTGCTTTCAACGCGGCAAAGGCAGGCCTCGAGGTGGCGAAAGGGTTGACGGCGGTACCTGACGCTGCAAAGGAAGTGTTGGTCGTTGCGGAGAAGGCCACACAAGCCGCGTTGTCAATTCTGGAGGAAGTCGTCAAGTGGGCTGTGAAAGCGGTCAACGTCAATACAATCATTCTTTCTGGTTACGCTCCGCGGCATGCTTGGCATTGGCGGCAGTACTGCAAAGCCTCTCAAGGCCGTCGTCAAGGGCTACGTCGTGGGCCAGTCATTTGATATTGAAGCCGAGTTTGATCCCAGGGAACCGGTGGAATTTATCACTGCCCTCTTCAAGCAGCAAGTCGTTGGTGCCCTCGTGCTTTCCATCTGCAAGCTGAGCGATCTTTTCAAAGGCTATGGGATTTTGTTTCCAGCGTGTTCAAGCTCGACACGTTGGCGGCTGCTGCAGAGGATCATTATGTTGTGAAGAGGGCAGCGATGGCCATGAATGTCACGATTCAACCTGGGGCATTCCTGGCTGCGAGCAGCCAATTCCTCCAAGAGCAACCTGATGTCCTCAAGATGCTCACAGACGATTCTGCATTGACCTGCGCTTGTAATCCTTATTGCACTACAAAAATGAAAGAGCATGTCATCCACGTCACGGTTCTCCTCTCTGCTGGAATGCCAGCAATACAGATCGTCATCTCCTCCGCGGTGGCGTACCAGGGGACACTGTGATCCGACGAGCGAGCATTTGTTTCAGGCTTTCAAGGTCCGTGGCATCACGAACGTTGGGTGCGGGGCTAACGGTGTAGTTCATTGATGGCCATCCACAGATCGCAGAGAGAATCAGGATGTGCGGGCCGAAATCAATTCGAGCGTTTGACAAGGCGCATCGGAATAAGACGGTGGCAATGCGTTCGGATTGGTCGCAGGTGCATGTGTCCAAGGTGCGTTTCTCGTCGTCTGAGTCTCTGTCCCTCGACGCACACACCGACTCGTGCATACAACAGATGGAAATGGTGCTCGGACTCAAGTTTACGCAACACACCAAGTTGAAGCAGATATTCCTCGATACAGGGGAGGAGGGTCCCGGTCAGAGGGTGGGGTGGGGGTGGTGACAAAACCGGGGAGCTTTTACCCTTGAATTTTGGACCGGAGGAGATGGAGCGGCCAAGAGTCCCTGCTTTGGCGAGTAACGTTGTCACCCTCAAAGCTTCACTGACAGTTGGCTTGAATCGGATGGACTGACTCGAATCCGGTGTAAAACCTTGACAAGTAGTAGGATATCCTACAGGAATCAAGAAAAGCAGCGACCGTTGATTGTTGATAGCTACCTTTTGTTCATAGGTGGTCGTTAACTAAGACATAAAGTTGACGTTTTTGCATTCGCCCGCCAATCTTCCATACAGTTACAGGTCACGGAGAACTTCCATGCACTGCCCAAGATAGTTATAGTTGGGAGTGCTCGAGAAACGAAGAGAGAGACAGTGCTTCGCAAAGTACAGAGCTGGATATGGGAGGCCCTCGCAAAGTTCATCAACCGAAGTCATTGCCTTGATTTTTGCAAGTCCTTCCGCATCCCGGGTATCTTCTTCCTTCCATGGCAAGAGGCCTCGGATGAAATAGACCAAACAGTATGCCAAAGAATGGAGGTCGTCTCGAAATGAAAGAGCTGCAAATGGGATCGCGGGGTGGTCAGATAAAATGGACAAGGGAAACTAGAAACAAGATCATACCCTCACCGCGCAAGGAATGTTGACTCGCCCACATGGGGCTCCTACTACGCTGGGCTCCTGCGGGGATCAGACAACGATGCAGGGTTTCAAAGTCGATCAACGAGACGCGGGTATCCCGCAGTCGGTAGATGAAGTTTGCTGGCTTGACGTCCGAGTGAACGAATTCTGCATTGTGAACTTGCCGCAAACAAATTAGCTGCAACAGGCATATGAGGTCAGAAAGCGTGTCCACAACGGATGACATGCCTTACCATTCCTGACACCAGTCGGGATACAAAGGAGCGTCAAAAGACTCCATACGACCTGTAGACTCTTCCTAGGTCCTTTCCTAGATCTTCAACGACAAGGAAGGTCCAGGGACCATCATCCCCATAGTCCACAATTTTCGGCAGGCAGTCTACGTGGCCCTGCACTAGCTTGTAGTTGTTGTACTCCGTCACAAGCGATAGCTTATGTCGATGCGAGTTGCGTTGGATTTTCATGAAGTACCGGGTGGATTGGGCAAAACAATATCCTGAAGCCTCTACGTTGTTGGATATACATCAGATTGGTATACCACGCCGTCTGCGGCAACGGCTACCCCGAGGCCTGCTTCAGGGAATGCATGTATGAGGGCTCTGTGGCAGACGTTGAGGAAGTTGAAGATAAGATGACGAGAAAGCGCTCATACTTGATTGCACCTGCGGCTGTGCTTGGACCGAACCACTGACCAATGTCTTTCCCGAGGTCCTTGCCGGCAAGGGCCATACGGCGAACGCTGAAGGGTGCCTGAGGTAATGGAGAGTCCAGGAACCATGTTATGATCTGTACATGTGGCAAAGTCGTTTGTGCGGACAGTGTACGGGGGCCGACGCCAATCTAAAAGAAATAAGTCAATGCATGCGTGACGAAAGGCGTGCCTACCTCGACCGAAGTGGCAATGCAACAGGGTGTTGGCGAGGAGTGACTAGTGACTGACTGGTGCGTAGCATGCAGCCCTGCATTGGTGGTCCAGCCTTTTTCGCCGCTGGCTGGCCAGTTCCACTTCCTGGGCTGCCTGCACGCCTGAGGCTGAATCAGCGTCGAGGCAGGAGAGACTGGAGTCTCTGATTAGGGGAAACTGGCTGCGGTAGGTGAGCTATATTCGGGAAGTGAAGTCTGCATAAAAGGCAGGGGGCCAGTTGGCGGCAGGATTCTTGCTTGATTGGAGCTGTGATTCGGAGAGTGTGGCGGAGGAAGACGAGTTTGAGCGAAGCAAGGGGGTGCGACGGGATTCGAGGGAAGGACGGCGGCCGGGAGTGGAGCCTTGTGGTGGTTCATGAGAGAGTATACTTGGTAGTGAAAGGTCTGTGGTAGGAGGAAGAGAAGGTGTGATATATCCAACCTGAGGCCTGAGAGCCGAGTTGGGAGATTGGATACGCGCGTTGATGAGGACGAGTACATTGACAAGGAAGGCTGGATGTCGGAAGTCTGTCAGGGTTTTCGTCATCTGGTCCGTGTGTCTGTATGCGTCCTATTGATTAGTCATCGCTCGTCATGCGTACTGTTTTCGCTTGCGTTCCCTTTTCTTTCTTCCCCAGCGTTGAGCTGGTCTTTTGCTAGGTACGATATTGCCTGTATTCTCATTGCATATTCAACGATCTTTTGCTAGTGACCAACGGACGGACGTGGCAGTCATTGGCGGTCGTGACAAAATTGCGCTGGTGAGTTGCTGGGTCCGTGGTGAGTCTGACGTTTCGACGGTCACCAGAATCTCCTCCACGCTGTCCTCGTGCTCGCCGTCGTTGTCGTTTCCACCCTTGGTGTTGCGCGAGCTCGACAAGCCAGATGTGTGTGCCGACGAGCTCGAGCTCGTGATGCTCATAGAGCTCTCTGTCGCTCCAAGCGACTTGCCTTGCTTCTGCAGGAACTTGGGCAGCTTCGAGCTGTGTGCTGCGTTGGGCAATGATGGGTGGGATGGTGCGCTGCGCAACTGTCTTGTCGTTGTTGCCCAAGATGTGCTCGCCCTGCTCGTCGTCAATAGTGGGGTGTCATGGTTGTGGTTGTAGCCGTGGCTGGCAATGTCGACCAGGTTGGTGTTTGGCTTGTTTATTGTCCGCCGCCACTCTGGCCCATGTTGGCGGAATTTATCCACACCGGGTACTAAACCATCCCGATCTCCAACCGTCGCCATACTGATCGTTTCATTCATTAGCAGGCAATCCAAAACGTAGCACTCGCTCATGGGCGGGTCCTGTTGTGCCTGTTTGATCACGTCAACGTCCTATTCCTAGTCTTGCCCTTCACTGTCCAAAGGGATGCATGACCATGGCCCCGAGAAGGCGTTCTGCACCGCCTTTAAAGTCCTGGTCCAACATTGGCCCTTCCTTCCCTAGTCATTGTATTTCACCTACAGTACAGCTTCATACAAGAATGACCTGCCATCGCTGTAGCTATATAAACCTGCCATGTTGCATATCCTCCCTCTTTACCCAAACCTTCCATGAACCCATCCCATTCAAATTTCCTGAGGACTCTGGGATTCCCTTTTGTCTTCTTTGCCCACAACAGGATCCTCACAGTCCAACTCTGTTCTAGACTTGATGAAAATCATCTCTGGCATTGATGACACTGATGATGTGGCAGCTGTGGGGCTCACCAACCCCAGCAGTATAGGCAACCAAAGAGCAATGCTTCAGCTCATCAATTGCCTGCATGATATGGGGCAAGTGGATCTTTCATTCCTCACTTCAATACTTACCTAGGAGCATTTGAACACAATGTATTTTCTACAGAGTACAAACTGAAATTGGCTTGCCCATGATTGCTGTCATTGGCAACCAGAGTGCAGGAAAATCATTGCTCATTGAATCCATCTGTGGTGTCACATTGCCATGGTCATCAGGTACCTGCACCAGGTTGGTAGGAAGTTCTTTTCATTGTACCCCCACCATAGGGACACTTCTGATGTTTGTACATATGTCTGACTGAGTGCAAGATTTCCCAGTTGGATGGTGAAGCTCCACTTTAGCACTGACACCAGGGGTCAACAGATCTCTGTCAACATTGTCTCCTTTGGCCCCCCCATCACATCCAGGACAGAGGTCGAAGAGTGTACCTGACATGCTCAATAAGCCATTCTCAATCCATCCAGAGACCTCAAAGAATACAGTGACTCCAAAAACCCTTTCCATACTAACCCTAGCAGCAGTGCATGAAGTGCACTGCCAGCCACTGTGGGAATCTCATCTGACTTTGGTGGAGTCATAAGTAGTACTCACTCTTGGCTACCAGATTGTTATGTCATGTGATTTGGTTCACACACCATGAAGATATGATTGTTTTAAAACAGCAATGTCATGAAAAGGGTTTTTTCACTTTTCAATTGATGACCAGGATCTCTATCAAATCATTGAATGTTTGTTATTGTTTGGTGGTACAAATAAAGATATACATATACACAGTATGTCTGAGTTTGCAAAAGTTCACATGCTTCCTAATCCTCAACCACTATCATGGTCAGATCCCTCTCTCTTACCAAACAAAATACCATCCTCTCTTTGCTTGATGCTGGCCAATCTGGTGAAGCCATTGCTAGGAAAACTGGTGTCAGCCCTTCTGCTATATCCAAACATCACTCCAAACACCATTCTACTCTTTCCAAAGCTGTTGGAGATTGTCCTTCCAAGCTTTCTCCTGCCAACATTTGTCATGCCCAGCATCTTTCACCTCTGACAGAGCTGAAACTGCTGTCCAAGTCACCAAAGCACTTACCAATATCATCAACCAGCCTCTCTCCACCAATACAGTTCACCTCCACTTGAAGAAATCTGGCATGAAGGCTGTGGTCAAGTGCAAACACCCTATTCTCTCTGTCAGACATTGTAAGGCCCAGTTAGACTTTGCTTATGCCCATAAGGATTGGACTATAGAGGATTGGAAGAAGGTGATATGGTCTGATGAGACCAAAATCAATCACCTAGGGTTAGATGGATGCAAGTGGGCATGGAAAAAGGCTGGTGAAGGGCTCAGTGATAGGCTGGTGGTAGGAATCCTTAAGTTTGGAGGAGGTTCTCTGATGATGTGGGGCTGTATAACTTGGGAGGGTGTTAGATTTGCTACCAAGATTGATGGTAGGATGGATGGTGACCTCTACCTTCAGATTTTGAAGGATGAACTCCAGCAAACTTTTGAGTACTATGGTCTCAATCCTCCTGACATCATTTTTCAGCAGACAGTGATGCCAAGCACACCTGTAGGAAGGTCAAGGACTGGCTAGAGGAGCAGGAATTCAGGACTATGGTTTGGCCTGCACAGTCTCCTGACCTAGACCCTCTTGAACATCTCTGGGGTTGGCTAAAAAGGAGGCTTGCAGAGCATGAAAACCCCCCTAAAGGAATTCATGAGTTGTGGAACAGAGTTTAGGAGGAGTGGGAGAAGATACCTGCTGAGGAGTGTCAGAAATTGATTGAGAGCATGCCTAGGGGGATTCAGGCAGTGCTTAGAGCAAAAGGAGGCTATACCAAGTATTAGTATTACCCAAATATCCTTGATAATTCAAAAGTGAAAAAACCCTTTCCATGGTATTGCTGTTTTAAAATGATCATATCTCCATGGTGTGTGAACCAAATCACATGACATACAGGACAATCTGGTAGCCAAGAGTGAGTACTATTTATGACTCCACCAAAGCTAGATGAGATTCCCACAGTGGCTGGCAGTGCACTTTGCACACTGCTGCTAGGGTTAGTATGGAAAGGGTTTTTGGAGTCACTGTAACTCACCCAGGATACCCTTTTGGATAAGAATGAAGTCTTGTCATCCAAAAACTATGTTTCATTGGAGATCAGTGGTCTGGGGCTCATGGATCTCTCATTCATGGACCTCCCAGGTCTTATTGCTACTGTTGGGAAAAGGGGTAATGATTGAGATATTGATCTCATGAAATCACTGGTCACCTCATATATTGAGAAGCCAATCTGTGTCATTCTTCTCACTGTTGCTTGTGAAAGTAGCCATCTAGTTGCATTTTGTGTCAAAGAGTGTCTAATGTTGCTGTTTCACCAGCCAATTTTGAAACCAAGGTGCCCACCATCTCATGAAACAGTATGACCCAGATGGAAAGAGAACCATTGGTGAGCCCATGCACTTTAAATGCCTGTCCCTAGTGCAAAGATGTAAATCTGTCTCCATCAGGTGTCCTCACCAAGCCTGATCACATTCCTCCTGGTGATGAGGCAGCATGGGTCAAGATCCTCCACAACAAGACTGAACTGTTAGAGAACAATTGGTATTGCATCAAACAGCCCTCTTCACAAGAGGTTGTGAAGGGCATCACCTACATGGAGGTACATCAGGGTGAGGACGAATGGCTCTCTTTGATGCGACCATGGTCAACACTCAAAGCACAGTACCAAAGTCTCCTCAGGACCCTGTCACTCCTGTCACAGGCTGTACACTCCTGTGCAGATAGTTTGATGTCTGGTCCTATCATGATGGAGAAACTGCTGCATGCATAACTTGTACCATATTTGAATGTGATTGAAGGGCAGCACATAGTGCAGATCTGGCATTTGAACACCAGAGACAGGATGACCTGCCAAAAATTCCCAGATTGCAGGCTGCAGGTCAGGGATGCCATAAAGTGTAGCTGCTTCGTCAACGGTCATGCTGAGGGAGCATTTGTTTGTAATATGGAAAGCAGTGGTAGATGTTGAGAAAGTGCAATAGGGTTTTGGGGAATTAGGGACAACAACATGAGACAAGGTGTCAGTGATAGCAAAATAATTGATGATCAGAGGGGATATATTCATGTGGTCGTGAAGACTGGGTGTCTCCAACTCCCTTCTGATATTGTACTTGTCCTCCCAGTCAAAGTCAGCATCAGCATCAGCATTGTCATCATCTTGGGGACCAGCTTTTCTGCACTTCATTTCAAAGTATGTGGCAATGTTGAAATGAAAGCACTTATCTGAATGATCAAGGTAATGGGTGATTTGGTCACAGTAATTTTGATTGTTACTAAGGCAAGCAGGAACCTTGATCTCTTGAACATGAGCATGCTCAGTAGCATCTGCTGACAATTGCAGAATGGGGCCTGAGCAATGAATGCTTGAAACTACACTTTGAAGTAATTTGAGTTTAGGTATCATCCATGAGTTGTCTCAAGCACCAGTCTGTACAATTGTGTCTTTGTTGTCATGAAAGAGCCAGAGTGTGTTTGCCAGTTTGTCAAGCAACTGATCAGTGAAGGTGGGGGCTTGTGCCAGATAGCGGAAGTCTTGTAGTGCATGGACTGCAATGAGAAACTGGCTAGGAGCAGTGCCAGCAATAACACCAATGATATAGCATTGAACCATGTGGTGGTCACACCCTGTGACCTGGTTTAGTTTTGAAATACTGTCCTCAAACCCACAATATCCCACCATGGGTTGCAGAAGGGAGAAATGGAAATTGAGCTCAGTGGCCATAAGTGCAACAATGCACCATTTGACATTGTGATCCCATGCAAACCTGTGGAAGTGATGGAGGGCCTCCAGATGAAGGAATTGTGAGGGACAGGACAGTGGCCAGTCTATCCAGAATGGCTCAACAATGCCGTTCAACTGAAGTGACCTGATGACCCTCAGAAAGGACATATAATCGCTTGGAGAACATTTCTCCAGTGCTTGGCAAATGGCTGAAAGAGTATCTATACTGATGTGGGGAGGATAAAGCATGGAGTCGCCAAAGTGTTTAGATACTGCCATCATAAATGGGGATGCTTTCAGACTCATGCATGCAACTAGTCCTTGTTCTGGGGTGTCCACAATGAAGGCCACTAGAGGTGTAAAACAATACCAAAGATTGCCAATGGGATCATTCATCATAATGCCAACTTGTGCAGCTGTTTTCAGTGGTGCTGGAACATGATCCAATGCTCGGTGAAACAGCCTATCATGCAAGAGACTCCAAACACAAGACTGCTTATGGGGAAACTTTGGAATGGGAAGCAGCGCAAGAAGCAAATATGTGTGTAAAGATATTTTGGACTGAATCTTAGGGCAGATATTGGCAAGACTGATAAGGAGTGAGTATGCCATGCGATTTCTGCTCATCACTGATATATTTGTCTTGTCTGAGGAAAGAATGATGCCCAGCATTGTTGCACCGTGAGGCAGGGTACCCTAAAAATTCCAGGTGAGTATGATTTGGTTTGAAATGAAGTACAAGTAAATACCTGAATGTTCCATGCATGATCCCCACTGGGCCAGTCTTCATACATGCGACAGATACAAGCCACAGACATCCAAACTCTTTGTGGGATGAATGTTATATGTAGGGTGAGTAAGGGGTGACTTAGGAGACTCTGTACACAATCAAGGACTGGATGATAGAAAATATGAGCAGGTTGCTTGGTGAACGCTTCAGTTTGCATCCACTTGCATAACCATGATGGTCTGGAAGGGAGGATTTCTATCTATGAATGAAGCTCCTTGGTGGTCCAATATGAAAGTGACACCCATTTGATCTGGGAGTGATCAGGGACCAGTCAAGGTGAAAGAGCACTTAAGACTTACGAGACTTAAGGATAACAGAGAATTGATGGCAGACATGCTCAATCCAGAGCATAAACACCAGGAAGAAAACTCCCATTCTTCTGCGGAAGCAAAAGGATAGTACAAGTTCTTGCAGTGTTCCTGAGCATGCTTGTCTTGCCAGAACATATCCACAAATGTGGCACCATCAAGGTACTGTTACAGTTTTCCCTGGTTGCCAGACTGGACCCACCAGAACCCTCATTTGTTTCTTCATTTTCCTCGCCATTCGCCCTTGACGGATGGGACACACTTATGACCTGAAGGCCTGGCAGATGCCTTCCAACCTAGGGAGCTCTGGGAGCTCACCTATGCAGTACTCATGAAGGAGTACACCACTGACTTGCCATTGTCCACTAATGGCCACACATCATCCCCTAGGGATCTTTGTCCACAGATCACCTAGCTGGATCCACCCTTAAAGAGGGACACCCATCAACCCTAGACCCTCTTCCTCTCATTACACAACCACTTCAGATGCCTAGATCTTGAGTATGACTCACGACAACTCATGACAAGTCATGGTTGCTACAGGCAACCCAATAGACCACCACACAGATGAGAGTATTCCTGTCACAGCTAGGATATGTTCCTGATCCACTGTCATGACATTCACTGATCCTTGTACACCTGGACAGTGGATCCTATTACCTTACAATTCCCTCTTGCTGCAGAGCACCATTCTTGACCCTCTGTCCAGCCATGTATGCCCAATGGACCCCTTTAGCCATCTAGGGCATGTGTCAGTCAAGGTTCATGTTTCACCTTGACTTCCTGTTTGATCCTGTTGATCCTATGTGATCCTCTTCCACTCTTCTTGACAGTGGGATCCTGTTTGACTATTTGTCTCCTTCCTGATGTGGGAAGGCCTTTGTTCCTCTTTAGGAGGACACCTTTAGCCCTGATTGTTACGGACTGCTGGACACTGGGTATGGGTTACCGGATACCGGATTGTTTTTCTTCTTATCATCGGACTCGTTCTCTCCTCACGATGGGATATCCGACCCCATCCGATGTTTTCCCCTTAGCCACAACCATTCAAGCTTGTATGACCACGAGTCACTTCGGACTCGTAGGGTCACCCTAGTAGTATTCCCCGTGTCTCTCCGCTGTCCTGGTTTGTTCCACTCTTCTTGACAGCGGAGCTCCGTGTTTCACTTACCTGCCCGCTGCCCTGCTCATTCCGCTCTTCCTGACAGCGGGACTCCATTGATCCATAGACTTTCTCACCGTTGACAGCAACGCCCTTGTGTTCCCGACGGTCCGTGCACCGTCCGAGTAACTACTTAAACCCTCTGTCGCAGTAGTAGGACTCCTTAAGTTAGTTCTATGCAATACACTGCGTTGTGACTTCTCCCTCTCGACGGAACTCTTCCTTGGTTCGTTCCAGACCAAGGCCTGACTTGCCTCGACCGTATCCGAGTGGAACCGGGACCACTCGCCTCTCCAATAGGCTCTTACAAGAGTGCAGAAGGCAGTGCCAGCTTGTGCTTGTCCAAGCTGTCGCCTTATCAAACGGGCCTCCTAATACTTGGCATCCTCTCCCTGCTCTTTGTTTGCGCCTCCGCTTTTACTTATTACTTCGCCCTCCGTCGACTCCACGTTCCAGGAGTTGACACCACGCAGTAAGCGTAACACTGATGGTCCATGCACAATTCAGGTATAGTATATAAACCCCAGAGTACTAGCTAGGAGCCTTAAGCTAGTTCTACACCTGTTGTACTGCAATACTCCCTGCACTTAAGTGTGCCCCTTGCAATCCACTCACTTTACTGGTGTACTGGTGCTAGGACATCAAGACCTCATCCCTCTTGACTCCTCACTAGCATTTCAAGCACTCCTCACTCACCTTAGGAGTTGAGCTCATCATAGGTCACACCTTAGCTGGTCATCAGCCTTACTCTTGTGTACAGGACATGCACTTCACTGGGCCTCTCGCTCGCAGTGAACAAGGATATCCTTCAGCCTACTATTGATCCAACCTCCTCTTGACTCACATTTATTCTGCCAGGGCACATGCTTGCAGTAAGCATAACAGGTACAAGTCACTACAACCCAGAAAGAATTCTATGAAGGTTTGCATAGAGCCCATGTCGCCCATTTCAACATCTCCTGATCCCTTTCCAGTCTCAGATAATGGGTCATAATAGTTGGTATGGTCATTGGTGTCATCTGGGCCTGGGAAGTGAAATAGATCGGATTCCTCAGAGGCAATGGGGGCATTGTCACCTTGAAGAGGCTGGTTGAGAATGTTTGAGTGGTCCTGGAACCAGTTGGCTGAATAGCAGAGACCCATCAGTTGATTCATATGTTGAAGCACATTGGTCTCAGAACATAATTTTTTCCTGCATTGGGAACAACTAATGTTCTTGAATCTTCTGTGAGTTGTTCAGGACTTGGGCATTGAACTGGGAACTGAATGAACAGAAGGCACTGTGGCATTGTTGTGCCTCAAATGGCATATGTAATACACAACTTTACATGATGATCATGTGTGCTACCATATGTGGCTTCCAAAGAGGGTGCTTTCTTCGACTATCACCATGACTCAGAGTGTCAAACCAACTCTGCACCAGCAGGCTCCAAACATCCCACTTGCTTCACAATGACCTGCCCCCATACCCAATGATTTTTTTCACCTATTGCCCTTTCTGGTGCTCAACCACCATACTGCAACCCTTGCATACCCTGAGCCAATTCCTGCACATGTAGTCCAGCAACCACCTGAGCATGCACCTTCTGACTGTGACTCTACACCCTATCAAAATCTGGATCGCACATCTGTCCATCATAGCAATGATAGCTCTCAACCCCCAGATGAGAATGAGGACAAGGACAAGGACAATCACAATGATCCATCCTGCAATGTAAGCAAATTGAAGCTCTTTATTAGTTCTTATGTTGTTCAACTTACATTCACCTAGGAAATTGATAGAATAAGCCATGCTATACCTTGTCCACACAGCTCCCGAGAAGCCTACCTGCTATTAGAGGCAGCCCAAGCCAACCATCAAATTTTCCTCATGTACAAGACTCTTGCCAGCCAGATCATTCACCACAACATCCTCATCCTCCAGTACAATTGCTTGGTATTGGAAAGGGCACAGGACAATTTGCATGCTGCAGATCACTTCATTGGACAGGTTCATTTGGTGAATTGGAGAAGTGGACATACTGCTGCGTTCAAGTACACAATGCGGGAGAGTAATTCAAGTTCTTTGTTCATGTCAGGTACATCCCAAAACTCAAGTTGTTGTACAATAGTTGACACTGTTGTTATGCAGACTTGCATCCATCGCTTCACCCCACAATTGATGTGGATCTCACCTAGTAGGTCAGATTCATTATTTGACGTAGCTACTAGTACAAATGTACATATGTAACACTGCTGTGTCATGACTCGGACAAAGGAAGACAGAGCGAACAGCGAGTTGCTGGTGTGTGACAGCCAGGGACAGAGGTGACCAAGACTGTGAAAGGGACCTGGCATTGCCGAGTTTAACCAATAAAGAGTCCGGTGTTGATAGGGTGTCACATCCTGTTCCAGAACAGGACAGATTGGATCTTGTGTAGACTAGTCTGTCATGCTGTAGCCTCGGCTAACTTCGAAGGCCGGTTTGCTAATGCATGTTGCTGACCATACTCCCACCCTCTGCCAACGCTCCTCAATGACAATAATGTACTGATGAGAATGCTGAAGGTATCTCCTTTGCAGAGGTACGCACAGCAGTGATACGTTCTGATGAGTCACTCGATCGTTGAAAGTTTGAAGGAAATGCCTTCAAACCAAGATAAGCGGTTGGGACCCATGATGGATGGCACGCATGACAAGCACCCAACGAAGCATCCATCCATTGTTGACCACGATCCACATAAGTACGGGTGCTGCTTGGGGGCCTGAAACAAGTTTCAGCACGAGATATCACATCAATCATGGGCACTCGGTCGATCGCGACAGATGGGAATGTTAATTATTCACCCGAGTTGTAAAAACATATCAATGTTCGAGTTGCAAAGCAGATGTACTGTAAAATGAACCCACCAACCACATCTGGATTCCTGGATCCTGCCATGATGCTACCGTCAGCCCTAATTGGCATGCATTAAATCTCGAGATTCTTACGGTGGCATCAGGAATGATCAATGGGGAGCGCCAAGCTATGAACCTAGAAACCTGTCATGTTTCGTCGTCAAACGTAATTATGATTTACTGACCTCGGGGTATGTCAAGTCAAGTCCCACTGGCAGCAATGACCCAGTGTCAGACAGATGCGATAGTCCAATCAATTATCTGCATACACCCCGGCACAATGTCGGCTACGCATTGTGGGAGAATTTACATGGATGCAGGTGAGTAACTCGCTTCCCACATCGCAAGGTCGACGTTCAAACCACTGACTTGTGCAAGCCCTACAACGAAGATGGGGACTCACACTGTGCAGGAGTGGGTTCAAGTCGGTCATGCCCAATTCTCTCACTTGCCCAGCCAACGGTCATGCTGGGTTCGATTCACACTGTGCACGTTCATCATCCTCACCTCAGTACTGTATCTCTCGGCAAGAAAGTTCTGGTTCGGAACGCATATATCCAGCGAGGAATTGGCAAGACGAGCAAATATCCTCGACCAATGCAGACATATCAAGACGCCGGCTGGGCCTTCGGCCAATTTTCATGCTCGTTTGGAATCGGATCGTTTCTTGCCTGAGGCGAAACCGGCGCTCATCAAGAACACAACTATATGGACCTCTGCAGACAATGGAACTGAGGTCATTCACGGTGATCTCTTGCTGCTCAAAGGTTTGGTTAGAGCGGTAGGTGCTCTCGCTCCTGGTCTTCTCAGCAGCCTTGATGTGGAGGTCGTGGACACGAATGGCACGTGGGTCACGCCTGGACTGGTTGATCTCCATTCGCACCTTGGAGTTGGAAGTGCACCAGAACTCAATGGCAAGTCAATCCCCTCGTTTTCTACCAACTTTATTGACAACCCAGCAGGTGCACGTGACACAAACTCTCGCAAAGTGCCTATTTTACCCTGGTTGCGCAGCCTCGATGGGCTGAACACACACGATGACAGCTATGAGTTGGCACAGTCTGGCGGTGTAACCACGGGGCAGATCCTTCCTGGAAGTGCAAACGACATTGGTATGACTTGCTTGCACCATTGATTCATTGAATGGCATTTGTTTCTTCAGGCGGACAGGCATTTATAATCAAACTACGAGAAACAATGGAGCGGTCTCCTTCATCAATGCTTGTAGAACCTCCGTACACTCTCAGTGGATCGCATTTCAACCACAACCTGCCTCCGAGGTGGAGACATATGAAGTGAGTTGTCTGTCAGATCACTTCCGGAAAGTAAGTTAATCCTCTATAGGCACGCCTGTGGTCAGTTACGCATTGCATGGGAGGATAACGTATGACTAATCCCAAATTAAACGCAGGTGAAAACCCTTCAGCGGTCTATTCCATGACTCGCATGGACAGTGGTTGGAATTTTAGGCAGGCATATGATACCGCATGCAAAATTTGTGACCAGCAGGACCGTTTCTGTGCCAAGGCCGAGGCAGGTGCCTGGCAGGAACTTGGAGACTTGACTTTTCCAGATGACCTCCAATGGGAGGCCTTGGTTGATGTACTCAGAGGTAGAGTAAAGCTTTCCGTACATTGTTACGAGGTACGTCTGTATGCAGTGTTCCGATCAAACCAACGTTAAATATACTTTGCAGGCTGTGGATCTAGATTTTATTGTCAGAGTACATTCCATGTTTTTTTGGATTAACCGTACTACTGAAATTGACTTTCACTAGCTCTCCAACAAATTCAAGTTTGCTGTCGCTTCGTTCCATCATGCTGGAGAGACATACTTGGTTCCGGATCTTTTGAGGAAAACTTGGGTGCGTTTTCTCCGTCGCAGTTTTCACTGGCAATCCAGTCAATCTAAAAAAAATTGATGTTACAAGGGCGGCATCCCTTCCATTACCCTTTTTGCGAGCAACTTTAGGTCTGTCTTTATGATCAGTTCTTTTGCCAAGTAACCACAACTTGAACAGGAAAAAGCGCGAGGCCTATCGGGGTTCAGAATTCACTCCTCATGTGCTAGCTTCTAATGGCCTTCCCGTCGTGATGAAAGTTAGTTCTTGATCCAGAGTTATGAGAGTTTTTGCTGATTATGTGACAGTCAGACCATCCAGTCAGTAACAGCCAGTACCTCCTACACGAGGCGGCACAAGCTCACTACTTTGGCCTCCCAACAAACGTTGTGCTATTAGCTGTGGCTGCCACTCCTGCTGACGCAATGGGGCTTGGTCACCGAGTTGGTCGCATCAAAGAGGGTAATTACTGACTTTGCTTTGTTGTTTCCGATAAGATATTCATTGTCACCAACAGGCTACGATGCTGGTAGGAAACAAAGACACTTCGCAGCACTGAGAGCTTAGAGAATGCACAGATATTGTTATATGGGATTCGCATCCTCTGAACCTGGCTGCTACACCCAAGCAAGTTTTTATTGATGGTGTCCCACAACTGAAGGCTCCCGAGGTGACAACGAAACCCTCTACATTTCGGACTCCTCCCAACACACCAGACTTCGACAAGGAGGCTGCAAATGCATATGCCTATGAAGGTCTTCCTCCCCTTGAGCCTCGTTCCATACAACACAGTATCTTCATCAACGTCAGCACCATCTAAATGAGGTTGAGTGGTGACATTTCTGTCCTGGAGCATCCCGGAAGCGTTATCGTCGACAAGGGTAAAATCGTCTGTTCGGGCGAGTGTTCAGGATGCTTCAGTGACGACAAAGAAGTCAAGATAATCGATCTTGAAGGTGGTTCTATCGTCCCCGGTCTGACTATCTATGGTCCACCTCTTGGCCTGACCGAGATCCGCCTGGAACCGAGCACGAACAACGGTGCTGTATTCAACCCTCTTGCAAGCAACCCACCTGCCCTTCTTGAAAATACTCTCATAAGGGCCGTGGATGCAATTTGGGGGCCGAAATACACTGTGAGTTTGTCTCATATATCTGCCCCCAGAAATACGACACTGACCTCATTGGATATCATTAGACTGGCATATAGAGGCAGTATCACGGTTGGTGTGACAGCCCCCGCTGGATCATTTGTCCAGGGCTCGTCGATGGCCTTTTCGTTGGGCACACCAAATCTCCTTGCCAATGGATCCATCCAGAGTGACGTCGCTGTACATGTTTCGATCACGAAGAACAGTGCGCTGTGGCCGGGGAGGCCGGGCTGGGGCCTCGCTGGGGGCGAAGCCCCTTGGAGGAGTGCCAGGGGTCCTGGTGCAGTGGCTGGCGTCCTGTAGCCCGTCGTTGTCGTAGCTAGACACCACCTACCACCACCTTGCCTGGGTCATTAGCAGGGGGATTCCCCCTCTCCAGTGCAGGGTGTCAGCACACAGATCACCGCCTTGCGAGCCATGTTGCTCGGCAGAAGTGGCAACGCGATGTTGTCTCGTGTCCGGGTTGTACACTTCCGACTTCCATTTTTTTCTACTGGGTTAATCGACGCATATGCTTATCAGGGTACTGTGACACTGGTCGTAGATGTGGATAGTGCGGACATCATGGTGTCCTTGTTATGCCTGAAAAGAGAATATGAGATGACGTCTGGTGAAACTCTCAAGATGATCTTTGCTGGTGCTATCGAATCGCATCTCATTGCACCAAATATTGCGCGGGGGTGCGTCAGTGTCATTGTTACTCGGCCAAAGCCTTTCCCGGGACGTGGGACCAACGCCGAATGTAAGTGTTTTTTTGCCAGTTTGGCTTGCCCTTGGGATCTGAAACGTGACCAAGAGCCTCGCAGGACCACCGCTCACGGCTGAGTCGCTTGTGTCTGTGTTGTTAGTGGCAGGCATACAGGTTGGCATAGGTCTCCAAGACAAATTTGAGGTGCGCAACTTGCGATGGGAGATCGCCCGGGTACGTCAACACTGGCCTTGCTCGTAAGACCGCTTCACCCGACTTACCAGTGACACTACAGCTCGCCCTCGCTTCGAATGGAACCATCGACCGGATGACAGTGCTCACGCTCGCGACTGTCAACGTCGAGAAGGCGCTCGGAATCGAGGCGGAGATGCCTCAGGATCTTGTGGCGTACAAAGGCGGGGATGGGTTTGACTTTGAGGGCAAGCCTGTCGCTGTGATCTCTGCGCAATTTGGGCGGACCGATCTGTTTGAGTAGTACATGGGATGTCCTTCATGTGTCTAGCTTCGACTCCATGGTTTTTCTTTCTTACGCACGACATACATTGCTTGACAAGCGCGCGCCATTCTTGTGTCATGTTGCTGAGTCACGGTGCCTTCGGGGCTATGTGGGGGTGTTCGCATTTGCACATGGGCTTCATCTGGATTCTTGAAGCGCCCTAAGGCTGTTACTGTACCTCACAATAACTCCGTTATTCACCCCCAGGCTTTTCGACAGCGACTCCAACACAAGTAAAGCCAACATGCCTAGCACCCACCGTGACGCGAGGAAACGACAAGAAACAGGTCTGTGTCATACAGATCACACTGTCAGAAACCGCTACTGGATCTACTGATCAATTGTAGCGCCTTTACCTCAATGAGATTCTTATTCTTGGTCGTCTCATGCTCAAGACCACTCTTCTTCTAACACCAACCAAATGCCGTCCCCTCCAACATCTAGTAACATGCACACTACTCGCTTCGACGATGACAAAAGAATTCAACAGTCCGTCAATGAAGGAAAACAACCGGATGAACAGGTGCATTTGTTCAATCCAATTGCACCAAAGTCTTGAATTTAACCCCAAAGATAGATGATCAATGATGCTGGCACGCTTCAACACAACAAGTCAGACTTGGCCAATTGCATCAAAGGGATGTATCGAGTCTTTGACCTCATCTCGGATGGTAACAGTGGTGGTCTTCATAAGTCGTCCCAGTCAGATTGGGTCACTTATTATTCATGTATTCAGTCAATAAGATCATCTTATCCCAGAACACCTTGAAGTCGTTTATAAACAGTATTTGTCTGGGAGCGTGCGCTGCTGTAACCAAGGTCAATCTTGAAGCTCTTGATGATCACGAGATCAAACCTGTCGGTGTGTATGGCAGCAAAGACGAACTTATCCAGTTTTTACTACATCTGGGGGCAATCGACAAGACAGTGTACATCAATCTTTTGTAACATTTATCGTTCTGATTGACATCTTGCTTTGGAAGTGCGGCACAGCTTCTTGTAGACTGCAATACACACGTACGCGCTCAACCAACGCTCCGTTCAGGCATGTACATCATCACGATGCCAGAAAAAAGCAAAAAGTGTTGTCAAATATTCATTTTGTATTGGCCTGAGCCAACGACTTGGGACGACTTTGCAGCTAGTTCCGTTTGTAGTAATCGTGTTATGTTTATGAGGTTCGTGTACGTTATTGGCATTTGGTATAAGCTACAACCAAGCCCATAACCCATAGGTATCTCACAAAGTTATGCGATCAGGTCGTGTGTTTGATCTCGCTGGAACACGCAGCAAATATTCTTTGGAATGAGAAGGATATTGAGGACGAGGACAGTGAGCCCGAACTCGACCAGGACAAATGGGATCAGATAGCCACCACACGAGCCAATGAGGAACAGTCTGTGACCATCTGTAAGGGCTTCAAGGTCACTACATCTCAGTTTTGTACTGGCGTCTCAGCTGACGAAAATGGTATGGCACGATTCAGGCTGCCTCGAGGGTGACCACCCATAATTGTCTTGTCGACTCTCATGCAGAGGTCTGGGGCTACTTCCCGGTTTTGCTAGTAGTACAACGTGAAACCATTTCCTCACCAACTAACCGCCTCTGGTCGTTCGTTTTCATCACGAATCATGATCACCCAAATTTTGCACCGTATTTCGTGAGCAAGATACTCAAATTTGAAAGGGAGACCCAGAAGCCAACAGGGAATGTGCTCGAGTGTATTCAAGTTTCAGCTACGTCCTTTGAACTCTTTGCTGCTGAGTTATGTGGCATTGATTCCCTGAATGCAATTCACAGTCATTCGTGGAGCATTTCAACTTACTGCGCAGGCCAATGGTTGGTCGAACTCTTGTGCTTGGTTCTGATCCAACTTGCGCTAGTAAAGGACAACCAATTCATTCCACTGAAAGATGGGATTTATTCGCTTGACCAGGAGAGGTCGTTGTTAGACGCAGACGTGATCCACATCGTGGACAATCTCTCGTTCGGATGGTATGAATTATTGTTTCAGTCATATATGGCATCCAAGGTCTGTCGTGTTACCCACCAAACACTAGGACTTACTCGCTGATATTTTGGATGATAGCCAGTCAAGGTGGTATCCTCAGTGGGAGAATGATCGACTGGGAAGAGTTTTGCGTTGAATCACTTCGTTGATACTTCCTTTGCTGGGTCAGCGATGCAGACGACAGAGGTGGTGTGGATGTCAGTCACACCGACCAAGGATGCCTTGATTGTTGCGCTTGATTTTGAAGGTCAGTTTTGTTGAACTCCTCCCACTGCTCGCTTGGCCTCACATTACTTTTCAACGATAGGTATACACAGTACTGAAAGGTCCGCTCAGGAGGACATGTTGCTCATGTTGTTCAACGCCGCTATATCAAACCTGGTACATATAATTATGTCGTGTAAACTGGTAGCTGGCAGGGTCCCCAACTGACATTGTTTCAGGTACTGTTTCACCACAAATTTACACTTAATCGAGATGTTACAGAGCTCTTTCAGTCTTTCCAGTCTGGCTCAATGGTATTGGATTCCAAGGCATATCCATCAATGTTTCAGTCCACATTAATCATTATCATCAAAGTATGCATGATTTAACACCTCATCTTTTCATTTACAGTTTCGTCTGAATAGCATTCTCTGTTCAATTTAGGATGTTGTCAAGTCGGACAAGGACGAAATATTCAAAGAGTGGGTGATGGTTTATTGTCATGCTCTCATCCAGATTTGTTCAAGGGCCTATTCTGCCACCAGATTCTCCCTCAGGTTCCGACAGATTGTTCGGAACGAGAGAGAAGCTAACTTCATCACACGGCTTCATGCTGGGAAAATAACAATCATGCCATGGTGAGAGGCAAGGGGTTTAATTTATCCCAACATCCGTGAAATTGAGATATCCCATAGGCCTGTCATTGAGTCAAAGGGGTTTTACAGGCCGTTCGCTGCACTGAAGAAACAATTGGACCAGCAAGTGGTCATGTATCAATCTGCGGGAGAGTTTTTGCACTTGATGAAAACATTAATGGCGAAGTTAAAAGTGAGGTGGTCACAAGGGGGAACTGAAGTGAAATCCCATGCTCACTCATAAATTTTCTAGGTGAATGATTGGGGTGCTATATCTCGTGATGATACACATTAGCATGGTTGAAGTATATAACAAATTTCGCATCCAGAAAACTTGGCGTCTCATCGTGCAAGGTTCATATCAATGCTCCTTGCCAATGCCCTTGCGTATGGATATGCAGAAGTCGATACAGAGCGCAAGCCTCTGAAGGTAAACCTACTCCTCCTCCTGCCTATCAGACTGACATCCTCATCTGTGGCATAGAATTTGGATACAGGCATGTCTATTGGTCTACCGGATACACCCCACCAATTGTTCTCGATGATTTTTTCCTTGCTTCGATTCCTTGCTGAATGTCACGAACAAGGAATTACGTGTCCAATATTATTGAGGCTATCGCAAGGTTGAGACCACTGGTACACTTGGACCCTTCAGACGGCAACAGACAATGACACCCACCACATCAAACCCTAGACTCATTGAAGAATTGGTGAAAATGTCTTTTTTCGGTCAAGAGCTCGTCGATACTCAGTTCCACCTTCTCTCTGCGAAATCTTCAAGTTGTGGTCTAGTCACGACACCTTGCATCATTCGGGCAAACAATGCTCTCTTGGCCACAAGTTCGAACTATTTTTTAAAGCGTGAGTGTGTTATCCAAGTCCAAAGAATATGCTGATTTGCATTCAATGATCGTTAGTACTGACCTTGAACACGACCTTGTTGGATCCTGGGGTGGTCGAGCTCGCGGGAGACGATGACGTGCCCAACGATTCATGGCTGGATGACTATGGCTATGAAAGCGACAGCGATCTTGATGACGATGACCCTATTCTTACCGCTCGCCCCGCTTCACAAGAGGATGGGTCTGCAATGCCACCCACTTGCCACTCCTGGTGGGACGACAACAGGTGAAGTCCATTATTACATACTTTACTTTTAGCTGAGATTCTTACCTGTACAGTTCGTCCGAGACTTGCTCTAGTTCCATTAGCTCAGATATATCCATCAAGTCGGAGCAGACCAGAGGGGACAACATATTTTTGATTAGAAAAGACGAGCCCTGGTCAAGAGTGACGAGCGGTAACAAAATGTTGGGGAAGCATGTAGCCACGCAGCCCACGAAAAGGATTCGCCGTTTTTTATTGGTGGCACCGCCTTTCAAATGTAAGCTTGTCCTGTCATCCTTTCCTTCCGATGATCGACATACTACTTTTAGATGGCACATCCTGTTGTACTATCTCTATATGGACAAGGTTAACTTCTTGCCTCTAAAATCAGCAACACCTCGTTGTCAAAAGCCTCTGAACGACGCTTTGAGGAAATTTCTAGACGAGATGAGCTGTTCTGCCAAGTCTATGTACCGTCTCGCCTCTGGTGTTTGTATGCCGCATCTCCCCTACGCTCTTCAAAGCTTGATGTGCATCCTAGATGGGGCTAGACCACCTCCGCAAGGAAGCTTTGACCCACATTTGGAGGGATCTTTCCGAGCACAACATTATCAAAGAACTCTCGTGCAGCCTTGTCGCTAAGTGCGTTGACATTGCATGCCCATGACGTCGTCCGCTGACCCCACTGGCATGCTACTTGTAGGTATCCAGAACTCCTCGAGATGGAGCTTGACGTATTATATTCCCACATCGCGTCCCCTCCCATCCTAAGGGATTTTGCTGACTTTGCGCGTCACATCGCTAACAAGGAGATACCGCACGGAGCCGACATCATGATCGGAATTCATGTGAGAATCGTGAATGAACCTCACCGGTTCAAACCGGCGGCACAAGCGGGTGAAAGCGGTGGCGAGGAACGGTCAAGCTGAAGATGTGTATGTACGTGGTATCGAGATCTGTGTTCTGCAAGAGAGGTTTCCAAAAAAAAACGAAGACAGATGAGGCGTGGTGTTGTATGAGTAGGTTTTTTTTTTTTTTTTTTTGCTTGACCCTGTAGCTTTCGTTTGCACATGTACCCGTGATATGCGTACGCTGTGTATTTGAGAACTTGAGGTTTTGATATCACCGACTGATTTACCAATCGTTTCTGAGGAGATCAGTTATAGTCTGCAGGATACTCTGTAAAGACCCCGGAGAGAGACCTCGTGGACAAAAACAAGGGGAGCCACAGCCGTGTCAATACTTTGACGTCAGGCCACTGGTCATCAGGGTGTGGGGTAGTACAAGTCGACATGGCAATCATCAAGCTGCTGTTTGTGTTGTGCTGCGCCGACGACGGGAATGCCTTCGTCGTCATGCCAATCGGGTTGTGTTGATGTTGTTAGTCACACGCGTTGTGTTCGCCACGGCGATGTCAACTTCGACAGTCTGGTGCCATTTCGGATGGGGGGGTACCATTGTCATCATCATTCTGCCCATCACATCGCAATGATCCCAATACGTCGATATTATCCGCTATTCAACCACACGTCAACAATGATGGTAGCACATGGCACAGACATGGTAATCCCATGGACGAGGGGCACTGTGCCCGTCGCGTCGTTTGTCATGTCATCGCGTCAAGCGGCAATGAACCGATTGATGCATGTATGATCATATGCTAGCGTGACATCCGTCATGGCTAGTGGTCAAGCTCGAGAGTAGTGTCACTCTAAAACAAATTACACAATCGATCCATCGCTCGAACAGCGCCGTTGTCTCCGCAGTCGAAAGGCAAGTCGTCTCTTCTCTTATATCCACACTTTGCGTACCATGCTATGTGTCACAAAGCCTTTTTTTTTCTGTGTGCTATTGGTTCTGGCGGTGAACCATGTACTGCCAAACCAGAATCAGGGTTCCCAGAGGGGTTACGAGATGTGAGACGATGACCATGTCCACTGACCATGTGGTAAAATCGGTTTCCAGATAAGTAGGTACCAATGGTGTTTCGTCGGTAAGGTCAAAACGGTCACTTGCTGATATGTGATTGTTCCAGGTTGTTCCTGTAGGAGCCATCGTCAGCCATCCCGGAGTTATCGCAACTCAGTAGGCAAGACTGTACCCCAGCTATTGACCCTGGCGATGCCTCAATATTTCGTGAAGTGCATGGACATGTCCACTGAGCAGGCAGCCTGTAGTGCTTGCTATAAAATGTGACAAGTCGTATTGTGGTTTTTCATCCTCGCCTTGGGCATCATTCAGAGACAGTTCTCACCCTCGCTATGCGCTTTTGCTATGCCCTGATCTCCAGTCTCGTCTTCACTTCTGCGGTTATCGCACACCGTGCTCGCGAATCAAACAACCACCCCGGGGTCATTCAGCGCCATGCATCCACCATCAGTGCCTCCAGCGACGTCGAATACAGTCAATAGTGGTCGGGTGCTCACTATGAGAAGAGTGGTGTATGCTTATTCTGGACCTCGTCTTTTGTGATCTCATCCTGTCTTATTCCAACAGGAAACTTTCAGTTATGTTACTGCAACTCTCCAGGTCCCCCTAGTGAACGGTGACGATTTCTCAGGCGGTTATATGACCATCAGTATCAGCGACAATGGATGCTCGAATAGCTTCATTGAGGCCGGCATTGGCTTTGTGGTTGGTAATGAAGAGACCAGTTATGGGGGTAAAAAAAATATATGAATTCATATACCCGCAGCCTATCTGACTTACTTTTATAGTCTTTGCTGATAGGAACCTCGACCCCATCTCAACCTCCAAGATCACCGTCTCTCCTGGAGATAAGATCAAGACCACTATCACCACGCTCACCAACACATCCGCTGTCGTTGATATCGAAAATCTCACTCATCACCAGCACCTGAATGCATACCTGAACTCCACCGATGGCACTGCGCTTTGCGGGGAAGAAGTGATGTGGGCGCTCCACTGTCGATCGGATGGGACCAGCTTGAACATCACCCCTCCCCGGTTTGGCACAGCGGCGTTTAGAGACGCATCAGCCAAGGGTTCTAGTGGGACTATCGAGCCTTCCAAGGCCACCCTCATTGACATGAAGGAGGGGAACACCCAGCTGATGTCGGTCTTGGCTGCGGGGTCGGTCATGACTGTCATACGTGTGTAGGCGGAGGAATGCTGAGAGAAGGCGATGAGTTGGGTACCTATCTCAGGACAGGGGGAAAAGGCGGCAGGATCGCCGGTAGTTTCCTTGGTGTATTCCCTGAGCAAATAAATGGTGGCGCAGTATTGTGTCATCAACTGAGGGGGATTTGGACACTTGCTTCAGTTGTGTCACATACTGCGGTGCAGTGATACAGCGCAATGTCAACACACCATAGACGGCATTGTTCCTTGTCTGAGCGCCACCACCACGTCGCTCCTCCTCGCCGGTCTCAGCGCACTTACCTGCCACACCCTTCCCCCATTCCCATTCCAGTGCATCGTAGTTCATTTTCCTTGGTCGGGCTGGAGCCAGACTGCCAGGCATGCGCACCAAGCTGTAAAGCATTCCAACCTGCCCTTTTTTGTACACTTTTTGTACACTTTCTGACTGACTACTAGCCTTTGACTACACTTTGACTACGCTTTTTTTGTACACTTTTTGTACACTTTCTGACTGACTACTAGCCTTTGACTACACTTTGACTACACTTTTTTGGTACACTTTCCAGCTGACTAGGGTGACTTTACTACACTTTGACTACGCTTTTTTGG
>JBBPTB010000165.1:0-34437 GCA_038093875.1 Boletus tylopilopsis | reverse complement strand
AGGAGGAGGAGGAGGAGGAGCAAGAGGAAGAACAAAATTATTCGCTCTAGATTCTATCACTGCGGACTAGCTGTAGGTTCACGCCGACTCTTCTGCGAATTCTCACTGACATTGACACGCAGATAGTACACATTACTAGTCTTTCTCCCCATGTCTGCGCTTATACACCGAGACATTACACTGCAAACCATTCACGCCTTGCCCTTTCGCTTCAGCTCCTCACGTTCCTCGGCCATGATCTCTGCATCGATCTTGGCGCCTCTCGAGGGTTCATTGCCGTGAAACGTTGCCGGTCCTAGAGGGTCCACCTTGGGATCTGCACCAGGACTCAGCGTTCCTTGGCTGTGAGCCCTATCCAGCGAATGCTGGTGCGCCTCTATGATCTTCTCCCCAATCTCCCTCTCGTTCCTACCAGTATCAATGAGTCGTTTGGCGTACGCCGAAAGACAGAGACGTACAACTGGCAGATATCAATGTGCCATTGATCAGGGACGTGTTTCTTAGGGGGGTTGTGGTCTGTCTGTTTGGGCGGCCTACATCACCGATGAAAGGTTTGAAAGAGTCGTCGGTTGAGGGGTATTCTATCGGCAAGAGACGTACCGCTGCTCGTGGTCTTGGTATATCTGGGGATTTCCCACCTTGGACATCATAGCGCCAGAGCGAGGGTCGTGTCTGGTCATGTCTGTGTGGTCGAGTGGTTCAAGTTGAGTTTATAAGAGCCTGAGGAGGTCACTATGATGACATCATCACGAAACAGGTATTGTTTATGCTAACACAGACAAAAAACGATCAGACTGTAGGAACCACTGGCCAGCATCCCCGCTTCTGTGACGCATTCGATGCCATGGCACTAGAACGTGCCAAAATGACGTCCTTCTCCGCCCTACTTTGGCACAGACCACCACCGACGAGCGTGGTCTGCAATTTGACTGAGTGCGTTGAATGTGATGCCCTCATCCCTTGCTCGGCCTTTCACTCAATTTCAGTCTCCGCGCAAATGTAGGATTTCTTACTCGCGGAATTCAAAGCGGAGTTAAATTATCCTTGAATGGCATACACCATGTTGGTAACCTACTGTGGGTTACCAACAGCAGGAATATCTTCTGTTTCTGCTGACTTGATGTCTTAAATTAGATTGTCAAGATTACTGTTTGCCCGCCTGCAGAAAAGTATGAACTCGTGCTGGAAGTCAGGATAGACTTGCAGCACGAGTTTATACCATTTCTGTACCGGACAACGTTCGGTATCATTCATTCCATCGTCGAACGCTTGATCCGCCTTGATTGCTTGTGCAGGACATACCCTGATATCAATGTCCCGCCTTCCACCAACATGATGATTCCGCACTCGGATTGGCTTCAGGAACAACCAAAAACGTGCGTGATTGTTCATGACGTGACACGAGCTTGCACCACGCACCGGGTCGGAGGGTTGACAAACGCGAGACGGACGTGAGCCGTCATTTCTTGGATTCTTTCCCACCAAACCCAACTCTTTGTCTCAAGCTGGCGCCTCTTTTTTTGCATCACTGGTATTATTTGCATATGCGTGTGCGGTTCACTGGTCGCATTTTTCAAATAGTTGGAATTTATGGTTGCTTTCTGTCTGACTCGGTAGCTTCGTTCCCTTTTCTAAACGTCACGCTTGCTGCGCTGACCCGTCCGTAGGCTCCAGTCGCGTGCCAGTTGGGAGGACTTCTGAGAGCCGGATGGTCGGTGCGGTCGCCATTCGTCGCTGCATTGGTTTTGCGTGTAATGAATAGGCGCGCTAGATCTGTTCCACTATTCCATTGGCGTCTACCGTTGGTTGATAATACGAGTGGGATCCAGAAAACTGGCGACGGGTACGATGAGTGGTGTAAACGAAGGCTTGCCGAGGACGGCACCATCAACAAAAGCCAGGATAAAGGAAGGCAAAAAGAAACGAGCAAGGAGGAAAGCGAAAAGCCGAACTAGTCCACGACATGCATTGTCGGTCCTTCGTCCACATCCATGTCATACTGCTTCGGCAACCTGGCCCGCTGCTGGACAAGGTTCCGGCTCGTCGGCTTCGCGCACGGATTCCGCGGTCACGGAGAGAATGTCTACATCTCTGTCGTCGTATTTTGCCTCGATCGTGCGTTGAACGTTGACTTCGATCTGCGTTACGAACCGGACATTAGACACAATAAAGGAAGAAACTCAGCGTAGACACTAGAACTCAAAGGAACGTGACGAACCGAGCGAGTGTGCTTCAGATCGACAGATTGCAGCGTAAACGGATCTCGGCGCATCTGTTTGTCGACATGCGCGTGTTTGTATTGGAGTATGAGGGGAAAGAAGAAAATTAAACCGTAAGCAGCTCTCCACGATCCCCCCAACAAAGGTGACTTACAGAGCATGAGCACGGTATACTCCTAGGACTGACAGCAACGGCATGTTCTGAGAACGGGCTATGGCCAGGGAGAACGCCAAAAGGTGATGCGTCAGACATTCGGATCTTGTTACGCGCATTGAGACTTTCAAGATCTAATGAGTATCTACGCAATGGTTTTGCAAATCAGGGGACCTACATCGCAAGGAGCGAGTTGGCATAGACTGGGTGGATCAGGAGGTGGGTTTACACGAACAAGGGGTATCAGGAGAATAAAACGGATCCACGTACGTTTTCCAACGACAAAGTGGAGGCCAAGGAATATCCGGTTTTGTGGCATTGCAAGCCACTGGAGAGAGGGGGACGTCGGTCAGATAGATTTTGAGTGTTTCACGAGAAGTACCTACACAGATGAGCGATGCGACCGCTGCAAGGCTGATCCCGCGTCAGCCTTTTGAACCGGGGATGGGTTAGAGTGACGCTACTTGCCATGTGATCGTTCCATTCTGAACCATCCATAATGTGAGGGTGTCGAGCATGCGATTCGTGCTTGATCCGACTCGTGAGCACACTTTTCCTGGGGGCCGGAATCAGCTTACCGTGGTACCAAGGAACGGTTCGACCGCAAAAAGTAGCAAAGGAACGTCGTGATTATGATATCTACAAACGCAGAGAGCGAGAGTCCCAGTGTAAAAACCCACTGAAAAGTTCGATCATTAATCAGTCCTGCCAGTGAAGACAAAGGGCAAACCGATGGGAATACGTGTACGAAGCTAGTGTAGCACTTTAACGAGATCCTGGCGAGGAATCGGTGGCTGTTGATACGAGTTGTACAGGAACCACTTACATCTCGGCCATCGATACTGCACAAAGAGTATAATATCAGCACACGTCAAAAAGAACAACGTCAAGCCTACCACTTGCAGCGACTATGAATCGCTGGATGTTGGAAGCATGAAGCCTACTTTCAAAAGTAGCACTTACCTAGCCGGATGGATGCAAGGACGAACTGGAATTACGACTGATCAGGTTCAGCAAACAACTATTGTCACTTGGGACACGTACCACAGGGCCCGCGACCACGAATGTACGGTTTTGCACTGCGGGGAAAACAAGGGTAAATCACCCATTCGTACACCATTAGAACAGTATACCGACATCTGTATATCCGATAGGCAAAAAAACTATCGGACATGATTATCACCACGAAAATGTGCCACCCATTCGCCCAAGGAGGACTCACCTTTGCACGAGGAATGTCACCATGGCCTGAACCACAGGTTAGAACACCTTGTATGCGTGTGGAATCTCATCGTACTGTCAACTCCACTGTAGGCTGGGACAACTTCAGCGATGACACCACAGCAAGCTTTGCAAGTTAAACTTACCCCAACACTCCTACATGCCAAAATCGATCAGCGCTTCAGGCCCAGTCGTGTTGGGGTGGATTATAGTTGCTCACCATGGAATTTTGTCTACTATGTCCAAATCGCCATATGCATACATGATTGTATCCCACACGGCGACCCCAACGAAGACGGAATGGCACAAGTCAAGGATCCTGAGTGATTCATCGCTCTGAGACACTTGTATAGCTGGTCGAGCTTCAGAACACACCATGTCGCCACGACCTGGCGACATATATGTCGTACGTGAAAATGCCAATTTCATAACTCGTGACTTACCAAGGATTTTGTCGTCCACCGTTCCCCCGAGTATACCTGCCAGTACACTATAAACTGCATATTGACACACCCCGAAAAACTGATATATTGAATGTGATTAATATCCGAGGGCAAGCGATAAAGGAATCGACCCTTACAAGAAGGCAAGTAGGCCCCCGAGAAGAAGAGGGCCATAATCCGTGTTGATGTTCACCGCAGCGTGCATGGCCAAGCACAGATCGGCAGGTCGACCTCAGTGGAAGCAAAGGACGTGTAGAGGAGGACAGGATCATATCCGCATGCATGATTATAAGGAGACAGTGCTGTGAAAGTACATTGGTGTTTCCACTTTTACCATTGCCACTATCGCGCGATGTCAGCTTCCGTGTGATAGCGCTCTATATGCATCGAAGTTCTCGGTAAACACTCGAGCGGGTGTTTCTTCTTTTGCGTTGTCCGAACGCAAGAATGTTTGCTGAGTTATTCATAGCAACAACTGACCCGTCGGCGGCGGCATGTCGGTGAAAGCCTGACGTCCGGTGCTGTTCATCTCTTCTGTTCTTCAGCCCCTGCGAAAGGTGAGTAAGTTTTATGTTGCGCACTGTTTCCTCTTCACGAACGTAGACCGGTTTCCAGAGCTGAAGGGGAATCCAAGGAGGCTCTCTCCTCACGTGATAAGAAGGATATTCTCAGAACGAGAAATTCTCATCGTAGCCAAATCGTAGCAGTACAGCCCTTTTCCTTCGCCTAATAAAGTTGTCGGGAGCGGTGTCATCGCAACCGGAGCTAAAAAGCCGCGGTCTTCCTTTTCCCTTGTTACGATGAGTGAAACGGAAACTTGATTTATTCAGATCAACGCCAACGCTGCTCAGAGAGTAGCAGTTAGGAGTATTCGAATATTGATACCTATCCCTGTGATTGCTCAAGTGACAGACCAAACATCTCTGCGCCGGCCGGAACAGGAGATAGCAGGTACCGTCATGTGGGCAGCGCTGGATGGGGTTCAAAATGATCATTTACTCTTCCACGGTTTCCATTTTGCGTGTCACATGTAAACTTGAAAGGTTAGAGTAAATGAGCATCGAAACTCTACCTGCACCACGGACAGGTTCCGGTGAGAAAGATCCCGTCCCACTGGAGATTCTAGATAAGCCACCGCTGACAAGACAAAAATATTTTCGTACACCAAACTTCTCCAGTGACCCCGTGGCACATGGGTATCTCTTGGCACACCTCATGTAAAAAGCAAAATATCCAGGTCACCAACTAAACCTTGTAGAAAGCTTATAGGGACCGGGTAGTGGCACAGAATAGAGCGTTTGTCTTGAGAAACGTGCCTGCTGGCTCCCGGATGTCAATGTCGCATTAGGTTACATGGCCCGTGTAACTCACTGTCGCCGTGGATGTGTGAAAATACACTCTCGCCAAGGCGAGGCGGACAGGTCACCATCCATGCTGGATATACCGGCATCGACCGAGTGGCTGAACTGCAAACGGACTGGAGACTTCGCATATTATTCTAAGACAGGAACTGCTACTCACCAGGCCGCTGCCATGACACCCCGTGGGTGGGCCATTGGCGCGAGCGAACGTCTGGAGACATGCAAGCGCCATTCGACCATAGCAAGAACGGGTTCTATGTTAATCACTCCTAGTTCAACCTCAGCGCAAGGTTGAATAATGCATTGGCATTGCACCCACCAGTAATTGCAGCACCATCCTCGCCTCTGCCTGTGCTCTACCCGCTCGGGTCAACCATTCCAGGAAGGCCTACCACACAGCATACAATGAATGAACCGATGTTATCTGACACGGGAACGACATTCCACACTGTTTGCACATCACAAATGGGTATTTTTGGCGCAGGTTTGAAGGAACCAACTTAGGCAAATTGCAACTCCGCTCGCAGACCCTCGGAGGGCCCAAAGTCATATATATGACCCACGGACTCGGAGAAAAACCCGATCGATTCGTTTGCATATACAGAGGAATTAGGGATAATAGTATTATACATAGAATGACGATGGACTCGGATGGCAGGCTCTGCAATCCCTTTTGGCAATCGGCTACTAGTAAATACGCAATGATCTAAAAAGCAGGACGAAGAAAAAAAAAAAACAACCGCCGCAGGCTTTAATCAAACGACCGCAAAAGGACCTCCGACTCCATCTCTCTATATCGCCGCATCGCTGACACGGCCAACGCGGTCGTCAACCCCTTGTTCCCGATCAAGATATCTTTGGAGCCGTACTTGTAAATCCATCCCGTCGGCCACGATCCATCCGCGTCTTGCATCTTCCCGAGCCGCTCATAATCTCGGTCATTGCACAGGTTGACGACGGTGGCGGCGTGGATGCGCATGGCGAGTGCGAGAGCGTCCCCCTCGGCACCGAAATGTTCTACGATGCGCCTGGCGAATAGCCGGTAGAGGCGCTTGTGAGCGTAGATGGACACGGAAAGGAGACGCGAGAGGAAGTAAAGGAAGGTGTCGGAACCGTAGTAGTAGAGTGTTCCTTTCGTGTATGCTCGGTTCTTTAGCACCTCGTAAACCCAGTCAAAGGTCTCCCGGAGCTCGCCACCACGCCCGTTGGCGTAGAAAAAGGTGAGCACGTTGGTACAAACAATAGGATCTGCAACATCACGACCAATGAACAAGTATACGTCGTCGAATGATCGAAAAACGCACCAATTCGAGGGCGTGTAGTGTCAAAGTACGTCTGGATAATGCCATCCTTATTCTTGAAGGTCAAAATTTCGTCCATGATGTCGTTTTTCACTTCGGGGGAAAAGTGATCCAATACCGTACATGCGATAGACGTGGTATCGAGGTCGAAGGGAAAACAAGCCGTAGTAAGAACCCCTCCCGCTAGCGCACTCACTCAGTCATCATTTCCACAAAATGAATGATAGAACCATACATTTAAAAAAATTGCTTAGCCGGGGATACCTGATATAATCAACAAGACTCGGATCCCCCGTCGTTTCGAGGATGAGGAGTTGGGCAAAATTCTCCTCAAGAACGACACCCGTGTCCGTGACTGATTTCATCTTCTTTGCGTGGTCGCGCAGGTATTGTTCCCCATCGATTATAGGGTTCCGTACCAATGCCCTCAGCTCGCGAGCGACATCGTCAAACGACGTGAAGACGATTCCTTTGAGTCCAAGGGACCGTGCCGTAACAACGTTCTCCAATTTATCATCCACAAATGCAGTGCGATAAGCGTCAATTCCAGTGGACTCTAGAACGTGGCGAAAGTATCCGAGGTTGGGCTTGCGCTCGCGCACCGCAGCAGATGTGAAGACGTGCTCAAAGAGAGCCCAGTCTTCGGAACGACCTTTGTGGCGGAGGACTTCCCAGTCTGGTGCAGAAATATTAGACATGGCGAACAGTCGAATGTCACGGTTTTCTTTGAGTTCATGGAGGAGGGCGACCATGGAAGGGTTGCTCTGAAGGGAGTCTCTGGCCGCGCGAAACGCAGCACTAACTTCGGAAGCATCTAGAGAAAATTCTTTGGCTGCGAGACTATACATCTCTTCCTCCTCGAGGTTGCCCTTCTCGTATTCAAACCAGTTAAAAGAGTGTAGGATTGAGTGTAGTGTATGGGGCGCGACGGAAGTGCCTGTGTTCGCTGACCAAGTGAATAACACGTCACCGAGATCGAATATTATATTGTCGATCTGGCGATCATGCTCGGTAAGAGGGAGAACCTTTACTTTCGAAGGAGGGGGTGTCCCTAGAGAGGACACAGGAGTAGACAACCAGGGGGAGAATAATGATGCCCCCACAGACTCGGAGGGAGAGTATCCAGCGGAGGTGACCATAGGTTCCGTGGAAGATTCAGGAGAAGGTGCTTGTGATGCTAAGAGACCCAACAGGAATTTCGACTCACTTTTAAATACGGAAGGGCATGGTTCAGATCTTGCACTCCGTGATCGACTTGGCTATCCCATGAGCACATGACCTGTTCCCTTCCTCAACTGGTCAGCGCCCCGGTCAACTATAGGTAGCAGGTGCAGTGTGACGCCAAGTTCAAAGAACACCGATATATACGGGCATCTGGTCTCAAGGCCCGTTTAGTATGCAATCTACACACCGGACCAGCTATAACCAAAATAGTATGCAGCCCGAGTTTCAGATCCTAACCTTCAGGTGTCTGATCGTTGCATGCTTTTTTAGTGATCTCTGGATTCGTCGGTAACATGCATGACGGTATCCACCTAGGAGTTACTGTAAAAATGACAAACGTTGACTCAGCAGAGCAAACAAAAAGCCGACCGGACGTTAAAAGGCACACGAACCCATGTTTGCAAGTCTAGTACACATGCGTGTAACACGTGAGAGTAGCAGAAGGTGCTCGGATCCTCTTGGGTGAAACTAGGTTTTCGTTCTTGCCATATGTCAACGCAGTTGAACGTGCGATGTAAAATTGCCGTATCGCGTGCTCTGAAGGTTTGGGAGACTAGACAGGTACATATCCAGTTTTTCCGAAACAAGTTGGTGCTGCGCAGTTGCGACAATGGCGCCGCCACTAGAATTGCAGCGGCCAGCGCTCTCCGGTGGTTCCGGTTCCGTGCTTCTCGGTCGTGCTACAAGTATGGAGTAATCCCACCAGGTCTTCAGAGGTATGTTACGCGCGCAGATAACAGGGCGATGCGGTTCTACAGACCACATTAGGGAGGTACACTGTACATCACATACTTGACGCTATCCACCGATGGTTAACAGTCGCCAACTGAGCCCAAGAAACAATCAGTAGATGGGTTGAATCATTACCGCTTATCGAATACACTTGTAAAGGGTCTGTTCTGCAGTTGATAAACAGGCACCCCAGTGGAGAGGGCGCTTAGATTGCAGAAGGAAGACGGAGGACCACAAAAACTCACAGCAGTACAGTTTGGCGGTCTCGAGGCCGATGCCTCCGCTCGCACCTGTGAATGGATGGGTAGGACAAGGTGATCGGGTGGGTCAGGAGACGGAGTGTACCTGTTACGAGGACGTGCACGCCTTTGAGCCCAAGATCCACTAACTTGGAACATGTTTCGAGACGAAGCACAGAGCCTATTGTCATATTGCGAAGTCCACTGCAAAAGCGTCAGTGCTCAACCTGACAGTAATACCACACTCGGTCGCTCTAATTTTGCATGCATTGGAGGTTGAATGTGCCCCCGGAGACATTTGTAGTCACCTGAAATGGGGTTGAGTCAGACTCCGGGTGATCAGATCCAGTACTTACATAGCTTCAAGTAATGCGTGCAGAGGAACGGTCATGTTGTCGGAGTTTTATTTGGCTACCGAGTTTCAACTCCTATCAGCGGGAGTCTCATTGAAAAGGTTAGATTTCAGAAACGCAACCAATATTTTTGCCCTGACAGCATCTATGAGGTTACAGGAACGCAGGTCGTTAATAGTTAGATGTAGTAGAGGGGAGGTGTCCGCGGGGTTTGTAAGTATAGGGTGAGACCGGAACAACCGGGTAGAGCAAGGTAGGTGTCGCAGAGGGTCAGATAAGAAAAGTAGATTGATTCGAAGGATAGGCAGAAGTGAGATGCGGTGACAGCTCACACAACGAGCGGACCCTTCAGGCCATCACCACGCCGTGCAGCAACTACACCACGAATGGCCACAATGATAATGGCAAAAGTAACAACAATCCTGCAGGATGAGATTAATAAAGCAGCGAAATAAAGACAGAAAAGTTTCACCAAATCAACCAGGTGAAAGCCTCTAGGGCGTTCAACTGTCCGCAGTAAACAAACAAGGTTTGGTTGCTGTGGGTGTCTGAGTCTGAGGCAATCGCTCACGTCATGAATGTGCACTTACACGCAATTTAGTCCACCACCAAGAGACGCAGTGATGCTGGCTGCACCTGCAGTCCAGAATATCCATGTGAGGAGTAAACTATGTGGTGGGTTAGCGGATCGTAAAATACGGACGGTATGATCCTTACAAGCAAACGTGAGATCCAACGCTGTTCAACACGTTATCTGGAATGACAAAGAAGAAGGTCATGTACAATGCAGATAGCACGATTGTCCATATAGATGCGAATAGGAGGAAGGCAGTGCGATCGCGTTCGTCAGTGCTGAAGTAGTTGTGGTGTCGGTTAAATTGAGCAACAAGGAAAGCAGATATTGATAGCTACAAGGTGCTTGAATCAAAATGTAAGTTTGGAGCGGTCACGAAACGTACCTCGATTATACTGAAGACAATCAGCGAACCGAAAACGACTGCGCGAGGTTAGATGGTCATAACTGTGCAGAAAAGGAGAGCATACTGGGGTGGCCCTTGCGAATCCAATCTTCGAAAGCCATTTGATAGAATATAGGACAGGTGAGTATGATATCTCTTAGGTCGTGAGTTCGTACAAGTGATCGTTAGAAGGTAAGTTAGTGGAAAGGAAATCAGACTGAACCGCGAGTTTCAACATGCCGGGATGGCTGTGCAAATATTCCCACGATTATCTGACGTCACATGAAACATGAGACAGTCCACGTTGATACAAAATGTGTGTAGGGAAAGAGGCCCTGGTACTTAGGTATTGGTACACATTGATGGAGATATACAAAGTGTCACAACTGCGCGAAATCAAAAGACTCTGCTGATGGAAGATCCTTCGTCGGGGATGCATACTCGGTCACCCGGATGTAGTTCGTTGCAGACCATTTTGGGATTGACGATGCGGAGTTTATCTAGGGTTGAATTGTGGCGGCGAGCGATTTCCCAGCAGGTATCACCCGGTTGAATGACATACGGAATCGTCGTGCTGGGACACGGGGCAGGCGTAGCGAGAGTGGGCGAAAACGCGAGCCGCCATATGAGCAAAAGGACGACCGCAATGATGAGAAAGAAAGGGAAAAGCGTCCGATAAGCACCTCCTCGGAGAACATGACGGTTGCCATGCTGAGCAGAGTAGGCCAGGTCAGTGGTACGTGTACTCGACACAGAAGTGTACGCACTTCGTCTACAGCGACAGGTTGATAGCCGTCGCCACGACCAGGTGCGGCCTCGACGTCATTGTCGTCGCCCCCGTCTGCAGACACGCTGATAGGCACTTCGGCGACTAACGTACAAAATTGAGCTTTTCGCTGCAAAACTGGTGGCAAACGTATACCTTGGGTCAATTCTCCGAACTCGGAGCCTTCTGGACCTTTGTAGACGGCCCCTTCTCGATCACGAAAGTAATAGCACCCAGCGTCAGCATCGTAGCCAATGCGCTTCACGCCTTCAGGAAGTCTATAATCGTCCTAAACATGGTGGGTAAACTCAAGCGAGACAGCTGTGTGAATAAATGACATACCTCGTCGTACTGCGACCAGCGCCCCATGGAAGTTCTGCACAGGTGGTCCAGCCAAGAAGCGATGATGGTAACAAAGAGGATAGCGCAGCCATTATTTAAAGCCGCGGCAAATCCCGAAACGTCTCCGTTCCAGCAAAAAAGGAATATAAATTTGTGTAACTCAACTGTAACTCGTCGCGAAATTGGCGTGTTTTCAAGCGACAGAATGCGAATAATTATGTTGGCGGACGTGTGCTAGCGGGATATGTTTTTTGCGGAGGAATGTACGACATGTACGAAAAAGGAAATATATCATACACGAGCAAACACACATGCACCTCTCCTTGCACATCCATCCATGGCAGACGTTCAAGTTCCCCCATTAAACCCAGTTCCCGCCCAAGTCGCGCCCGCACCTCCCGCTGCCGCTACCCAGCCTCCAGCGCAAAATGAAGTCGCCACAGAGACACTCTATATCCAAAATCTCAACGAGAAGATAAAGGTCGATGGTCAGCATCATCGTTAATATGCTCGTTCAAGTTAGCTAATCGTCGTCTGGAAGCAGTACTTAAAAAATCCTTACGCGGTCTTTTCAAATCGTATGGTGAAGTCCTCGATGTCGTCGCTCACAGTAATCTACGAATGCGCGGTCAAGCATTCGTGTCATTCGCATCACCCGAGATCGCTGCAAAAGCCATGAAAGAGGTCCGGGGATTTCCTCTTTACTCGAAACCCATGGTAAAACATCTTTTGGTCATGATCGATGTCATCACTATACTTACCCTCCACAACAGCAGATAACGTTCGCCAGAACGAGATCAGATGCGGTCGTGAAACGTCTGGATGGTGAAAACTTTGAAGCACACAAAGCCCGCAGAGCTGAGCATAAGCGTATCCTACATTCTTTTCATTTACACGATCGCCTTTAATCCGTACATGACCCCAAGGAACGACTCGCTACTCCAATCCTCTAAAGCAAAAATTCCGTGCCAAGAGAATGGCTGCAGAAAGTAGAGTACACCCTTCTTCGTTTTGCTCGTTCACTGACGCATCGTTCTTAGTGGACGGCGCCGCTGCCGCCCCTGCTCCAAAGCGACCAACCGTCCAAATGCCAGACGAATATCTCCCACCAAACAAAATCTTATTCCTGCAAAACTTGCCGGAAACAGTCACCAAGGACCAACTCATGGCCCTCTTTTCCCAGTTAGCCTTTCCCCTCATTCCCTGTTGCCACTGTTGATTCCCTCCCAATCGCCAGATATCCCAACCTATACGAAGTCCGGCTCATTCCAACCAAGCGAGACATCGCCTTCGTGGAGTATTCCGACGAGGGGAGTGCAGGCGTTGCCAAGGACGCTCTGCACAACTACAAGCTCGACGGAGAGAACAAAATCAAGGCATGTTTCTCGTTCCATTACTTCTCTCGTGCTTACTCGTCCTATAGATCACCTTTGCACGCAAGTAATCGCCTATTGTATGATCGTTGTAAGCATTCTGTAATAAGACATAATCTCTATCTTTCTGTCCTTGGCCTCTCGCCGCTCTGTGAACATCACTTTTACGCGTGACAGCAAGCACCGTACATATATGCCCTGAGACTTTGCGAGCTGGTGCCTCGCCGCAGATTCGAACTCTGCTGTATCAGAATGGCATTTTGGACTCATTGATATCTCACGCGGCGAATCGTGACACCGTTCACCATTTGGCGTCTTTCTGCGCATCTCTTTAAGGATTTCTTCCCTTCACTGCTACCACCATCCGATTCATCGACAACAAACCTTCAAAACTGAAAAAATGGAGAAAATTATGCTTATAGACTTCGTGCGCGAGCCAGTTATGATCGAAAGGAGATTTTCTGCTTACCTCGTGTATTTTGCGTTTTTTTCTGCTGACAGGAAGACGAAGACTCTTTCGAGGTAGTTGAGGACCCAGAACAACCCGTGAATTCCATGAGTATGTATCAGCGATTCGCTGGATGCCCCTCATCACCTGTTCACATTCTTTAGGTTCGGAACCAACCACGACAGGCACCGAGTCGTCAACCGCCTGTTTCACCGTCTCGGAGCGTACGCGGAGCCAAAAGGTAACAACGTCGAAACGGTCGCCATCACCAATGGATATCGACAACACCGAAGAGGACATGCAAGGAGGTACGTTCCTTTTCCCAGCGCCCCCATCCTTTCGACCTCTTTGCTCTGTTCCGAGCGCTGACACAATCGATCAGTCGAACAACGTAGGCCCTCCTTGACCAGGGGACCTCGGGGCCAATACCGAGCTCATGCACGACTTGCAGGTATCAGTCCTGGTGTCGTTACCACTAGCGCCAAACCGCCTCCTGCCAACTCCTTCCGCCCAGCGTCTGGGATCGCTGTGCCCGCCAAACGACCTACCGATATGCGCGAGGCCCGTGGCCCTACTTCGCCCCCTTCGCCGAGCGCCGTAGCTCAACCTGCGAAACGTCGTCACGGTGAAGCGAGTGTGCAACGCCGAGACCAACCAGAGGACTGGCCGTTCGGTACCGAGCTCGACCCCTTCATCATCGCCCACGACCCAGTGGCCCAGGATATTCTTGACAAGAATCAGCTCGCCTGGGGCACGGTTTACGAAATTGCACGTGGCATTACAAAGCGCCGATGGACGTGGTCGGAGGTCACTAAAGACAAGGTTCGGCGACTCCGCGGAATTAATGCTCGCACCGCGCACCAGGTTGCGGCCGTTATGCTAGGTCGCGAGGCGCCTCTCGTGACCGAGGCAGAAGTGTGGTGCGTCTAACCTTGTAGCTTCGCGCTCATTTGACCCCACGCGCTGACACTTTGCACGTAATCTACCAGGGCCGAGTACGACCGTGAACAAGAAGCAATCAAAGAGAACCGGGGCCGCGGACTAGGCGGAATGGGCCTGTGGAAAGGCAAGGACGACTGGTATGGTGGTCGGATACAACAGGTCGGCCGACTCGTCGTATTGAAAGGCGGTCTATTCTCGATAGAACTCGAAAAGCCCGAAATTCGCCGCTCTCACCGGTTCTCCCGGTTCCTCGGCTCACGCCGAATACTTCAGATCCGAGTTGCCGATGACATATTGTACCAGCATGGTGACGAACTCCGGGCCCTGCTGAACTCCAGGAAGTTTGTGCTGTGCGGGAGAGTCTTTCTACCCTTCCACGCGAAGGAAGGAAGCATGTATCTCATGGAAACAAACCAAAACTATGAGAGGGTTTCGAGCCGTGAAGACGGCGATCATCTCCGCATGTCGCTGAATCAATTCGTCAACTGGCACAACCCACTTGGCCTCAATAGTAACCAGGTAAGTGCATCCTGTGATTGGGAATGAATCAATGTTGACATCACGGATCCTAGCCCATCAGCAAATGGTCCACTCGATGGGCATTGGGGTTGTCCACATCTGTCCCTACCATTGAGATTGCTCCGCAGCACATGGAGATGATTGATGACATGAGTAAGCTTACTTTATGGAAGTTTTTCTATTAATGCAATTGTTTGTCAGATGTTAACCCCAAGGACTGGGAGGGCAAGGCACCTGCTGAGAAGGTGCTGACTGATGGCTGTGGCTTTATCAATGGTGCTGCATTGACCCAGATCATGAGAATGATGAAGTATAGCAGTAGGCCAACTGCTGTACAGGGTCGAATTGCAGGCTCAAAGGGTATGTGGGTGTTACACCCTGACCCTGAAGAGCAGAAGGCAGATGGGCCTGCCAAGATCTGGATCAGACCCTCCCAGAGGAAGATTCAGCTGGGTCCACTTGATAGAGCTCATAGAATCTTTGACCTTCTTGCACCCTCCAGAGTAACACAGCCTGCCAGGCTCTCCTCCCAGACTCTGGTGAATCTCTCATACAATGGGATTAGTCATGAAATCCTCAAGGATCTGATGGCATTGGGGTTGAATGAGGAGATCCAACCATTTATGGACTGGACACAACCTCAATCCATGATTCTTGTTTGGAAAGCTGTGGAAAGGGCTGGGAGTGTGGTGGTATCTAGACTCAGGAGACTACTTGCAGGACAAGCTCGTGCTCTGGGTCTAGGACAGCTTCGTCCCTTAGATGACCAAGGCCAGGAGGAAGATGAGGAAGATGTAGAGGTGGTTCAGCCTCTGACTGACATTGGGCACAAAAAATCTTCTGGTCAGCCTATCACCCTTCATGAAAGTGTCTTGGAGCTTCTCCAGTCTGGTTTCCATCCCTTGCAACTGGATTTTCTATTTGAAAAACTGGAAGCAGTTATCACCAGGGTGTTGGATGATTATGTCAAGAAGTTCCACATTCCAATCCAGGAGTCTTGTGAAGCCTATGTCATTCCTGGTAGGTATTTCCTATATTATAACTCCTTTGCTCATTTTCTTTTGAGATCCCTGTGATGTTTTGAAGGAGGGTCAAATTCATTTCAGATGCTCTGACCCTATCACCAATCCCTTTACTGGTGAACAAACAGACATCATACTTGGAGATGTTCTTGTAAGGTTTTCTACTCTTATCTTTTAACTCATGATTTACCTAGATTCAAGGTGTCCAGAAATCCAACAAGGTTACCCTCTGATATACAGAAAGTAGGTTTTCACAAATTTGACAGTTATTATTTGTTGTGATGAAATTAGGTCAAGGCAGTTGCTCATCCAAAATTGAGCAATTATGTCAATGTAATTGTATTTCCTACCAAAGGAAAGTACTCACTGGCCAGCTATCTTGGTGGTGGAGGTAAGTGCATATCCATTACATCCTCACCAACTAAATTGACAGTCTCTTCTAGATTATGATGGAGGTGAGTGTTTGCATGTACAAATTGATACTTTTCTATACTGCTTTCCCACAGATGTTGTTGTGCTCAACTGGCACAAACCTTTGGTGGAGCAATTTAGAGGTTCACCTCTTTGTACTTCTCCTTCCACCATCTCTGCCTGCTTTGAGAGAGAAGTGGTGCATGTCAAGGACTTTGACCTGAAAATTTCCAATCTTCAACTCAAGCAAGCACAAGCAGCTTTTCAGAATGTCCTTTTGCTTGGACTTGCAGAGACCAGAGTGGGACTTTATTCAAAGTTCCATGATACTGCAGTTTATAAGGAAGGATATGGAAGTTCTGATGCCATTCACTTGGCTTACATGTGGGTCCTCTTTCTCTTCTAACATATTTTACTAATATGTAATCCAGGTTCACTACCTGTTTGGATGCCAGCAAAACTGGCCTCAGGGTCAAGCAGTCTGTTTTTACACAGGATAGACAGGAATGGGGATCCAAAAAGCCTTGGTATGTCTGGCAGCTGGAGGAAGGAAACAGTAGCAAGGGTCACAGAATTCCTTCATGTGTCATGCAGCGTAAGCCAGGGGAGTGCTCTCCCTTCATTTTGGACATTTTGGTGGAGGAAGGGAAGAGGCTGAAAAAAGAGTTTCTTGATGGATATGGAAAGCTCAAGGCATGTCCAAAGGTGGATGGAGATCTAATCCAACCCTGGAAGGCAGCCACAGACAAAGCTACTCTAGCCAAGACACAGGGTATTCCAGGCTTTGCTGAGAACCTGAAGGACATCCGAACCCATGTCAATGATATTTGGGAGACCTACAAATCACTAGCTGGGCAGAGTGATAGCGAGAGAGGTTCTCCAGCCTCATCTTCTAGGGACAGGCCTTTTGATGAGGTTGCTGCTTTGTTTGCTGGGTCTCCCCCTTTCGGAGGCTTTGTTCTTTTTTCTGATGAAGATGTTCGAAGACTGAAAGCATCTTATGCAGCTACGAAGTCCCTTCGCTTTGCATTTTGTGTTGCTTTTCACGAACTCTGTGCTATCAAGGCACAGGCAGCCGGTAATATTGCCATCACCCAGCACTTCGCTCAATGTCTTACCATCCCAAATATTGTTGCTCGCATGTTGTCTCAAGGCCATACCGATACCTAGTTTCACTGTATTCTTACGATAGTTGTTCTTGAATATGACGTTTTGGTTTCTCGAATCGGTAATTTGAAGCGTGAGTGGCATCAGCGGATCTTGTCTCTCTCTCCACAACCTCTACGCAATCTCTCCATCAACGTCCCTGCACACCGTCCTCTCACTTCATCACCATGTCCTACAAGGTTTTCTGCATGGGTAATCCTCTCCTTGATGTGCAGGTCCGAGATGGAGAGGCCCTCTTGAAAAAGTACGATCTCAAGGCCAACGACGCGATCCTCGCTGCAGAAACGCACCAACCGATGTACGTCCGCCCCAGCATTCCATGCGATCATCCACGCACGACGATTGACGACATTGACCATAGCTACGAGGAGATCGTCAAGAACTACCCCGTCACGTACGTCGCTGGAGGCGCTTCTCAGAACGCTGCGCGTGGGGCCGCTGTGAGTGTACTCACGCTCGTGTGTTCGGTCGATCTCACTATGCCATTCTTAGTACGTCCTTCCACCCAAGTCGGTGGTGTACACGGGCTGCGTGGGTGACGACGACCTCGCTCAGCAATTGAGGGCCGCGAACAAGCGGGAAGGGTTGGACGAGGTGTACCTCGTCAAGGAGGGCGAGAAGACGGGTGCTTGTGCTGTGGTCATCACTGGTCACGACCGGTGTGGTCCTTTATCTTATTTTTTTTTGTTTCGTTTCGTGCTGAATGGAGTATATGTGACTAGGTCGTTGGTGACGACGTTGCGCGCGGCTGAGAAGTTTGAGGCGTCGCATCTCTCTTCACCCAAGGTTGAGCCTCTCATCAAGGGTGCCCAACTGTTTTATGTCGAGGGATTCTTCCTTACGCACGGCCTCGAGTCAATGCTTACGCTGAGCAAGCACGCATCGGAGAACAACAAGGTACGTCCACCCTCGTCATTACGTCCAAATCTCACAGGCGACGCTGACGTACACGCACGCAGACCTTTGTCTTGAACCTCTCCGCGCCGTTCATCCTCGCCGTTTTCCATTCTCAGTTGGAACAGGTCCTCCCCTACACGGACATCGTCATTGGGAACGAATCCGAAGCGCAAGCATACGCCCAGGCCATCCTCAAATCTGACACGACGGACATTGCACAGATTGCCAAGGCCATCGCGGGGTACGCCAAGGCCAACGCACGCCCGCGCGTCGTTGTGATCACGCAGGGCGCTGGATCGACGATCGTCGTGGATGGCGGGAACCCGGAAGAGGCCAAGCTACACGCGGTGACGCCGATTGCAGACGCGTTGATCGTGGATACCAATGGGGCTGGAGACGCGTTTGCGGGCGGATTCTTGGGTGCGTACGTTGCTGGGAAAACCCTTGATGAAGCTGTGGAGGTGGGACACAAGATGGGGGCCATGTGTGTGCAGCTGGTATGTTGTGGTGTCGCGCAGCTGCGGTCAGCTTCTATGATGGAGACTGACGGATGTGTTTCCTCCAGGTCGGCCCTCAGTTCAAGTGGCCCAAGGTTCAGGTGCTCTGATCTAGAACGATTTGGATGTTGTCATGAACTATGTTTATACCTCTCGCTCTCAACAGCGAGATATCCGTGTATCTCTACCTCGAAGCATCCCATCGCAAGCTCTCCACAGCATGTACTAACACTGAATAATCTTGTCAATGGATCTTGGACGTGGTCGACATGTACACGGCTAGACGGTTTATGGCCGTGATCAGTACCGTTGTCAGTACGGCCGACCCATTAGAAGCCCGGCTTGTCTTACTCGACAACTCAGAAAGAGCGCAATGTGGTGTTGAACAAGCTTATTGCAAAAGCTAAATAGTTGCCAGTCACGCGGGATGTGAAGTCTCCGCGATGTACTCCCATATGTGTCCATCTCCTTATCGTCATGCTATACCCGCTCTTCTGCATGGGTGACCCCCTCCTCGACATCCAAGTCCGTAACGGCGAGGAGCTCCTGACCAAGTACGGCCTTACGCCCAATAACGCAATCCGCGCCGAGGATAAGCACCAACCGATGTGTGTCTAACCCCCATCACCACATCCCGCATCCCCGCCCACCGTGCTCTAACGCCGACCGTATCAGCTACGAGGAGATCGCGACGCGGTATGCGGCCACGTATGTCGCGGGGGGCGGGGCGCAGAACGCTGCGCGGGGGGCTGCCGTGCGTACTCCTTACTCCACCTCGACGTGACGCTGACGATCGGTTGCCGTTTCCACCAACATAGTACGTCCTCCCTCCCAAGTCGGTAGTGTACACGGGCTGCGTAGGCGATGACGACCTCGCCAAGCAATTGCGAACCGCGAACGCACGGGAGGGCGTCGACGACGTCTATCTCGTCAAGCAGGGCGACAGGACAGGCGCGTGCGCGGTGATCATCACGGGTCACCACCGGTGCGTAAGGGGGTTTCTATCCTACATTGGTTCGCCGTTGCGTTGCGACGCTGCGCTGACACGAACACTTTGAACGTGGGTCGGCGACGTCCATACTTAGGTCGTTGGTGACGACGCTGCGCGCCGCTGGACGGTTCGAGCCGTCGCACCTGTGGTCGGCAGAGGTTGCCCCGCTCATGGACGCCGCCAAGGTGTTCTACGTCGAGGGGTTCTTCCTCACGCACGGCGTCGCGTCGGCGCTCGAGCTCAGCAAGCACGCCTCCGAGTACAACAAGGTCTGTCCCGACTTGGTCTCACTTGGTCTCACAATCACCTGTTTCACCCACGCGGGTAGACCTTTGTGCTGAACCTCTCCGCGCCGTTCATCCTCGCGCGTTTCCACGCTCAAGTCGAGCAGGTCATGCCTTACACGGACATTGTCATCGGGAACGACGCCGAGGCGCGCGCGTACGCCAAAGCCATCTTGAAATCGGACGCCACGGACGTGGCACTGATCGCCAGAGCCATCGTGGGGTACGCCAAGGCCAACGCCGCGCGCCCGCGCGTCGTCGTGATCACCCAGGGTGCCGGATCGACGATCGTCGTGGATGGCGGGAGTCCGGAGGAGACCAAGGTGCACGCGGTGGCACCGATTGCGAGCGAGTTGATCGTGGATACGAATGGGGCTGGAGACGCATTTGCGGGCGGATTCTTGGGTGCGTACGTTGCTGGGAAAACCCTTGATGAAGCTGTGGAGGTGGGACACAAGATGGCGGCCATGTGCGTGCAACTGGTACGTGCGGTGTCGTGCTGCGGCGAGCCTTTGTGCTGACGGATGCCTCTCCCCAGGTCGGCCCTCAGTACAAGTGGCCGAAGGTCAAGGTGCTCTAGAATACTAGTGACTTGTACCGTTTCCAACAAATACCTCGACACCGTCATATAATGAAACTTTCCTACGTATCAGTTCAACGATCCCTCCAGTGAATGCGGATTGTGATATCAATTAGTTGAGCCTGAACGATATGCCTGAAAAGTGTGTAGGGACATCTACGACATTCAACAAAAGCGTCGCGTCCACGCGCGCAGGGTGCAAGTAGTGTAGTGTGAATGTGTCCAAGCAAAAAAATATGCCACCAAAAGAAACTATGGAAAATGTGATGTGAATATGATACTAGTGTGGGTAGTGTACACATTTACGAAGGGGGCGGCGAAGCGAGGGACTCCTGGCTCAGGTATTGGAGCATTAGATCGAGCACCGCAGATGTCATGGTTGGCGTACTGACCTGCGTCAATAGCTCGGCTAAAACGAGCACCGTCAACAAAGAGACGAGACGGAAGAAACAAAGACAAACCTGGGTTCAACATGGGTTCACCGTCCTCTGTGAGTATTGGTTCCAGCTCGAGGGGACGGTCCAGAGGCACAGAATGGGGAGACGGATATGAATGACCCGGAGAAAGCAGACTTTGAACGATGAGCGTTTCGCTATCGCTATCGTTCCCTTCGTCGTTTGGTGGGTCGACTGATCTAGATGGAGATGGCACCATCTCTGGTATTTGACCGTCAATACAAGACTCTCCATCTAAGGAAATAAAACAATCCATTGACAAATGTTTCAGGAACATGCAAGAAAATACTCACTGTCAACATTACTCGCAGGAGGCGAAACAAGCGAAGGATCGATTACGACCGGCTCAACATCACCAGTGTCGGGGGGGTCCTCAAGTCCGGGATGGTCCAACGAGGGATCGACGCCTAGCACGGGACTACTACGGGATGACGATGATTCGCCATTGGACGACGAAGCAATACCGTTTGATATTTGTTGGTGGGCTAGAGGGTCAGGGTGCATCACCATGCCGGGGCGATAATAAGGTGGGGGCGCATTGTAATATGGATGAACGTAGCCAGGATGGATCATGTGGGGTGGGGGTGGTTGCGAACCATCGGCAGCCCAATGAGGTGCAGGTTGCCAGCTGGCTTGATGTAGCCGGGTTGAGGATGTCGGAACGCCAACAGTGGGAGGATAGTGGCCATCTACGATGACGCCGGGCGGAGGAATGAGGACTATATAGATGTTGGCATCAAAAAGGCTGGATAGAACACGCATACACTCACCGCCTGTGAACGTATGTTGACGGTAATAACTTTGTGGGCCGCCTGGAGTTACGGTGGACGGAGGAAGGGAAACGGGCGCGACAGGATTCTCCTTTGATGAGGGTGTTCTACTGCGGCTCCTTGATCGCGAAGCAGAGGAATGAGGATCCTCATTACCCGCCGATGCCGTGGTGTCTGCGGTGTCTGCGGGCTCGATCACGACTCCATTGTGTCTGAGAAGGGTTGAGGAAGCGAGTTGGAAGCGAGATGCACGCACTGACCTCGACTTTTGATGTCTGCGTAGAGCGTCGGTCTAGACTTGTCGTTAGCCAGCTGGATGCACGAGGCGGAAAGAAGCAGAGACGAACACGAGTGAACCTCGCATCGCACTGGGGACAAGCACTGCGAGGGGGAGGGGGGGTCAGTGTATGCGTGCCCCTATAATTAGCAGAACACGTACAATCCGGGCATGGAATGGAGTTTAGTGGTGCGTTGGTGTCTCTTGAGATCGGCTTCTCTGGCGAACTGCTTGTTGCAGCCGTTGATCCTGCATGGCCATACGGTGGTGTCTGTGGGTTTCTTCGGGGAAAGCTTGTCCTGTTGTGGGGTCTTTTTTTTCTTGTGACTGTCCTTCTTCTGGTCGGCCTGATGAGTCGCGATCCGATTGAATACCGAACGGAATGCTGATTCAACGCGGGACCATCACGAGCAACGGGGCTGTTACGCACTGTCTGCTTCGATTGACGGACCATCTCTCTGGTTTTTACGCGCACTCGCTCACACGTCGGATAATTCTTCTGTTCGCGATGCTATGCTCTCGCGCGCGGTGGCTTCGGGAACAGTGGCTGAAGGCTCCCAGGCGGTCGTGGCGTCTGTGGGTTTGCTTGCTGTGGCTGCCTCTCTAAGGTCCCTCACAAGTTCACATATACATGCGCAAATACATCACGTAATCATCCTTCACCCAACCTTCTCCTCCTCACCGTCAAAGTAGCCCAGCAACCGCGTTCCGTCTGGTGCGATACCACAGTGACTGGAAATGCGCATCAGATCGTTGACAGGATAAAAAGGAAGCGTGTTTTTTTTACTCGACGATTTGCCGCCAATAGGTTTCAAACTCAAATTCAAACTCGTAATCACCCCCGAAATCAGCATCAAGCTGAGACTGGGGAACGAGTTCAAACAGGTCTGGGTTAAATCGCATCTGCCAAGATTGAGTCACGTCAACAGGCGTATGATGTGATCCCAACCTTGTCCCTGGTCACAGGATCCAGGAAGGGCGCGATCCCCTTGTAGAAAAAGTTGAGCAGGAACGGGAGGTTCGTGATGATGGCACGTCCCAGTGTTTCGACGTAATGTTGCTGCAGGATCGTAAGCACCTACCAAATCAGATCAGTCATGCCGACAAGGGACCCCGAATGGAACACCCGCTTTGCTCGCTATGGATATAGATGGATTTGTCCGCAAGGTAGTCGTTTTGTAATCGACAATGATAACCAGGCTCTCTTGGCCTGCTGGCATCATGTCCTTGGCACGTTCTCTGTCGCCACCATGTCAAAATTAGTGTTGCTAATTGTCAGCTCCACCTACAGCCACCATACGAGATGTCTGAGCTGACGAGGACTGGTCTCGGTATTCTCCCTCCCAGGGCGCATATAAAGGATGGGACGCCCATCTTTGTCGAAACCTGTAAGGAGGCTATATCGCGTGTCAACCTAGCAAGCGGACGCACGCCATCGGAAAGAACACACATTTTCCCAGTTTCGCTTTCTATCTTGACCTGGATCGGACACGGTGTGTTCTTTGATGAGTAATAATGCTAATAATGCTGTGACCCTTGCTCGCCTCCTCAGGTGGGATGAGGTCGGGCTTGTACTCCCGCCTCCACTCCATGGTCGATTTGATCCTCTTTTCCGCATCATGCATTTTCCATTTGGCAGCGCGCATATAACGGGGAATGGTATCGGCTTTGCGAAGCCATCGAAGCTCCCATTTGTGATACGGATCAGATTCCGGTAAAAGAACAGAATGAGCGTACTTGAAGAACAATCCAGGCGGGAGGTCAAATACTAAATTCCACCGAGCGCTGACCATGTTGCCTTACCTCCCGAAGTGCCTCTATTTGTGCTTCCTGCTCTTCCGAGTACGTGTGAATGGGCTGAACGACAGTTCCTGGTTCTGGAACTGTGAGTACATCGGTGGTGGGCGGCATGGCGGGAACTGGGAGGGAGAATGAAGTAACTTTGTTGAGAGCTCCAAAACCGTACATACCGTACTTACGAATCTTATTCGGCATGCATGCATGCATAATCGTCGCTGAGCTTGAAATCAGTGCTTCACCTCGAACAGTCATGCATCTGATGTACACTCTCGATAGCAACGGAAACAGGGTGTACACCCTCAAGGTGTGTGCGTACATTGACCCAAGTAGAACCATGTCGTTCATGACTCGCGCAGAAAATGACGGACGAGGCTCGGATCACCAAGTCTGCACACCCGGGTACGTCTGTGAACGGACTTTGCGTGGGTATGTATGCACCAACCGTCCTTGTGCAGCTCGTTTCTCCCCAGACGATAAATTTTCTCGCCACCGTGTCACCATTAAAAAGCGCTATGGCGTTCTGCTCACCCAACTCCCTGCCAAGCCCATGTAATAACGATGGTGTAATCCAGCACCAGTATTTGTAACCTACGGCTCGCGATTCCGAGTCGATTGCGTGTGTGTGGATTGGCCAAGTCCTGGGGTATAATATGTCCACTTGCGGTTACACTTTGTCACTAGTAGGCCAACAACACACCTTTTTCTGGCGATAACGATCCTACATGGAAGAGTGTTTTCTCTTTTCTACTAGTACGTCACTTGAAAGGCAGTGTTCCATCTCCATTTGGCAGGAAATTTGTCACCAAGCTTTAGAATAGTTCCGTAAGGTTCAGTATTTCACTCGATGAGCCCCCATTTCCTCGCGTCTTTGCGTGCTCGAAACATGAGGTCATCCTCGACCGATCAATCGTGGATTGAGGGTGTTGGGCTCGCGGACAAACGCAACTCGTGTCAGTGCGACTATCGGTTGACTCATTGCGGTGCTTTCTAACTACCCCATCCCCACGGCGTCCAGACAAAGGTGGGAAAGCTTGGTGCGCACCGCTCGCAGCCAACTCGCAGCCATAGTGACTCGTCGCGGTGAGAAAACCTGGCACGGCGGTCTATTTTTGCCGAGACGCATATGCCAAGTACTCTGACTCGATGTTAGAGTTGTGGACGGTGGTGGGAGCACCGGGCCCGAGGACACCCTCAATGGTAAGTCCTTCCCCATTACTGGGTGAGCGAGTAAGTAAATCCTTGTAATAAGTTACGAAACCTTGGCGTTGCACTGTCAGCTTCGCTGATAGCTTCGAGTCAGCCGGCCCGAGAACCACAACCAAGTGGTGACTTGGACGTTCCGGCAACTAGATGCAAAGTCTACACGGCTGCATGGACGTGAACGCATGGACAGAACGATACGCGTCATACGTCGAAAGGAATTTGTAAGCGAGCAACTCTCTATCGGGAAAATCTTTATATATAGCTCGCATGGGACACCCTGCAATCTGCATTACTGCTCCCCACACGGTCGACAAGCATGGACGGGGGGACAGCGACCTCTTTACCCACTACCAACCATACTAAGCACCTCGAAATCCTCGAGGTCGACGCCGTTCCTCACGTTGACGTCGAAAAGGCAGAGGACACCTTCAACGAGCTTGCGCGTCAACTCTCTCGACACTCGCTCGTCGTAGATCGATCCAAGCAGACTTCGCGGACCGCTTCCGTGTATGACGGTGACTTGGAAAAGGGTGACGGAGCCAATAAAGCCTTTGACCTCCGCGAGTATCTCACCTCCTCCAACGATGCTAATCAAGCGGCCGGAATAAAGCACAAGCACGTCGGCGTCACCTGGGAAGACCTTGAGGTCAAGGTCGTCGGAGGGGCAGATCACAAGGCAAGCATTTTCTTCCTCTTCCTAGCCGACGTCGTTCCTGACAGTCCCAACATAGATATACATTAACACTTTTGGAGGTAGGGCTATAGATCACCGAACTCTGGGGCCCCGTTTGATCTCACTTGTCTAGACTCTGTCATTAATTTCTTCCTTGCTCCCTTACTTTGGCTTTGGGGTTACGTCATGCGTTTTCTACCCCGCCAACAACTCCCCACAAGAACCATCTTGCACAAGTGAGTTGTCACCGCAATGCGGTAAATCATCGTCTAATGTTAATTGTATGTAAGGTCGTCTGGTGTCCTCAAGCCAGGTGAAATGTGTCTTGTGTTGGGCTGTCCTGGAGCCGGGTGCACTACATTTCTCAAAGCTATCGCCAATCAGAGAGGCGAATATGCAGTCGTTGGGGGCGATGTTCGGTATGCCGGAATCGATGCCACGGAGATGTCCGAGTATTACAAAGGAGAGGTGGCATACAATCAAGAAGGTACACCCGTTAACGTTAATCTCCGTCCCTCGCTCTTACTTAAACTCGTATCACGCATCTAGGTGACATCCATATATCCACATTAACGGTTGCTCAGTCACTGGAATTCGCACTCTCGACCAAGACTCCTGGACCAAATGGTCGTCTCCCAGACGTCTCCAGAAAACAGTTTGACACCATGGTACAGGACACCTTGCTAAAAATGCTCAACATCTCCCACACTCGTCAAACCCTGGTGGGGGATGAATTTGTGCGCGGTATATCGGGTGGCGAGCGAAAACGTGTTAGTATTGCCGAGATGATGGCGACACGTGCTCGCGTTCAGTGCTGGGATAACTCAACTCGCGGTCTCGATGCGTCCACCGCTTTAGATTTTGTCCGCAGCTTACGTGTCATGACTGATGTCCTGGGTCAGACGACCTTTGTTAGCCTGTACGTTCGAGGGCATCAGGTTTTTTTTTCATCTGTTAACCCCGATTTCAGGTATCAAGCTGGCGAGAGCATCTACGAGCTATTCGACAAGGTCCTCGTATTGGACAAGGGCCGTCAGGTGTACTTTGGATCCGTTTCGGAAGCGCGCGCGTACTTTGAGGATCTGGGATATCGGTCCCTGCCACGCCAAAGCACGCCGGACTATCTGACCGGTTGCACTGACCCCAACGAACGTCAATTTGCCGATGATCGCTCGGAGCATGATACGCCGTCTTCCCCTGAACACCTTGAGAATACCTTCTATGGCTCGTCCACTTACGGAAAGCTCCAGCAGTCTCTCGATCAGTTTAGGCACCGCATGGAGAACGAGAAAGAGGATCAAGAAGCATTCCGCGCCGCCGTGCTCGCTGACAAAAAACGTGGTGTCTCACGCAAGAGTCCCTATACGCTCGGTTTCATTGGTCAAGTCAAGGCCCTGACGATCCGGCAATTCCGCGTTCGTATGCAAGATAGGTTTCAACTGACGAGTAGTTTTTTAACGGACACAGTTAGTTTGAATGTTTCGATAGAGATCGATTCTGATCCTTTCTCAGATACTAGCTCTTGTTGTTGGTGGCGCCTTTCTAAATTTGCCCCACACATCCGAAGGAGGGTTTACGCGCGGTGGCGTCATCTTTATCGGGATGTTGACAATCTGCTTCGAGGCGTTCAGCGAGGTATGCTTGCCTCTATGCTCAAAAAAAAAAACTTATTCATCGACTTAGATGCCGACGATGATGTTAGGACGGCCAATAGCAAACAAGCAGATCGGCTATGGGTTTTACCGGCCCAGTGCCTTGGTCTTTGCCAACTTCCTCTCGGATCTCCCTTTCTCGGCTGTTCGGGTCTTTATTTTCGACGTCATCATATACTTCATGCCTGACTTGTGGGTCGTTTCCCTGACCTTTGCATCCGAACCATCTCATTTTACCCCTAGGTCACGCTCCGCTGGCGGATTCTTCACATTTCACTTGTTCATTTACCTGGCCTATCTCTCCATGCAAGGTTTCTTCCGTACATTTGGATTGCTATGCGTCAACTTCGACAGCGCGTTCCGCCTTGCTACATTCTTTCTTCCGAACATGGTCCAGTATACGGGATACATAATACCTATATTCAAGATGAAGCGTTGGCTGTTTTGGATTGTGAGTTCGTGTTTGATTCGCTGCGAAAAAGCTTCTCACTCGCAAGTAGAGCTACCTGAATCCGCTCGCCTATGCATGGGCTGGCGCACTGGAGAACGAATTCATGCGTACGTCCTTGACCTGCGACGGCTCATACATCATACCTAGAAATGGGCCGGGATTGATGAAATACCCGTACGTGATTTCATCCCTGATGATCAGTAAAAGGCTAAGTGACCACAACGCCTAAGGAATGAATTGGGTCCTAATCAGGCCTGCACCGTCTTTGGTGCACAGCCAGGAAGTGACGTTATCGTTGGCCACGATTATCTGGAGGCCGGATATGGCATCTCAACCAATGACATCTGGCGTCGCAATCTGGTCGTGCTTATTGCGTTCTTGTTCTTCTTTTTGTTCACCCAAGTGATTGCGATCGAATATTTCTCGGTAAGGTTTTTCTTACGCGTTCAGTTTACCTGGTGCTGAGAGTATCAAAATTTTAGCCGAAAATATTTGGCGGTTCGGTTCATATTTACGCCAAAGAAGACAAGGAAACAAAGGCGCTCAACGAAATTCAGCGTGAGAAAAAGGCCCGGCGTCACGAAAAGTCTGACGACAAAAAGACGCAAAAGCAGTCGCATGACGAAGACAAGTGCGTTTTCACGATCCAGGGAACTATTTCATCGTGTGTACTGATCCCTACGTTGTAGGGCCAGCCTCCTAGCTCACAGGAGGGCATTTACGTGGGAAAATCTAAACTATGATGTACCTGTGCCTGGTGGAACGAGAAGGCTCCTTCACGACATCTGCGGCTATGTTAAACCTGGGACGCTAACGGCGTTGATGGGTGCCTCTGGTGCAGGTGCGTCTGCCATCCATTGCTTGGAGCTGCGAGTTCGACACGAATGACAGGAAAAACCACGTGCCTTGATGTCCTCGCGCAGAGGAAAAACATCGGTGTCGTTGCGGGTGACGTTCTCGTCGATGGCCGACCCATAGGCGCAGACTTTGCACGCGGAACTGCTTACGGTGCGCCGCATACCTCTCGATGCGGCCTATACTAATTGTTACTCATAGCCGAACAAATGGACGTTCACGAGGGGACAGCCACGGTTAGAGAGGCGTTGCGTTTTTCCGCATATTTGCGGCAGCCCGCCGAAGTTCCCATCACCGAGAAAAATCGCTATGTCGAAGAGATCATCGAACTCTTGGAACTTCAAGACTTTACGGAAGCGCTTGTGTTTTCTCTGAGCGCCGAGGCACGCAAGCGTCTTACTATCGGCGTCGAACTGGCCAGCAAGCCTGCCCTCCTCTTGTTTCTGGATGAGCCAACGTCGGGTCTGGATGCACAGAGTGCATGGAATTTGGTTCGCTTCTTGCGAAAACTCGCGGATCAAGGACAGGCTATCCTGTGCACCATTCACCAACCTTCTAGTTTGCTATTCGAGAGCTTTGATCGCCTCTTGTTACTGCAGCGTGGCGGTGAGACTGTCTACTTTGGCGATATCGGCAAGGACTCGGAAGTAGTTCGGAAGTACTTTGCACGGAACGGTGCATTCTGCCCTCCGAACGTGAACCCTGCCGAGTACATGCTTGAAGCGATCGGGGCTGGGCTGTCTCCCAGAGTTGGCCCTCGTGATTGGAAGGACGTGTGGCTTGATTCGCGCGAGTACCAGCAGGTACGCGCTGAGATCAACGACATCAAGTCTCAGGGCTTGGCCATTCCCGTTACTGAGAACAGCCAAACGCGTCCATGTATGCCGTCTATTTCTCGTCCGATGGACTTTGTTTCTGACATTGATCGTAGATGCAACGTCCTTTTTGTATCAGCTGCGCACGGTCATTGAGCGGAACAATATCGCACTTTGGCGTTCCCCCGACTACGTGTTCAGCAGGTTATTTGTGCACGCGTTCTTCTCATTGTTCGTCTCACTGTCGTTCCTGAACCTGGGGCACAGTATTCGAGATCTGCAGTACCGGGTCTTTGCAATGTGGGTTTCTTCTCTTTTGGCAGACGGAGTTCCATGTTTAATGCTGTTGTCAGTTTCTGGCTTGTCGTGTTACCTGCGATCGTTATGACCCAGCTTGAGCCCATGTTCATTTTCAACAGACGTAAGTCAGATGCGTCGTATCAGAAACCGTTCTAATTATTATTTGCAGGCACCTTCATCCGAGAGGCTTCGAGTCGCATATATTCACCTTACGTTTTCGCCATCGCTCAACTCATTGGCGAGATTCCGTACTCGATCCTGTGTGCAGTCGTCTACTGGGTTCTGATGGTGTACCCGATCCATTTCGGTCAGGGTGCTACTGGTCTGAACGGAACTGGGTTCCAACTCTTGATTACCATTTTCATGGAGCTGTTCGGTGTTTCTATCGGACAGGTCATTGCCGCGCTATCACCGTCCATCCAGATTGCCGTCGTCTTTAATCCCTTTGTCGGCATCATCCTCTCCTTGTTCTGTGGTGTTACCATCCCGTACCCGACTATGCCCAAGTTCTGGAGAGACTGGCTTTACCAGCTAGTACCCTACACGCGCACGCTTTCGGCGATGTTGTCGACGGAACTCCACGGTTTGGTTATCAAGTGTGCCTCGGACGAATTCAACGTCTTCCACCCCCCTGCGAACCAGACTTGTCAAGAGTGGGCGGGAGACTTTGTCACTGTCTTTGGTGGCTACCTCGACAATCCCCTCGCTACGAGTGCGTGTCGCTACTGCCAATACTCGGTAGGTCGTGGTCGTGCGATTATTGCGTCCGTTGTGACCTGACAGATGTACAATTGAAAAACAGGTCGGAGATGAATTCTTCACGCCGCTCAACATCGCCTTCGACAATCGATGGCGAGATGCGTTTATTCTATTTTCATATTTTGTCTTCAACGTGATCGTGACCATCGGTGGGTCTCTGTGTCCGCGTTCTTTCTTGCTGTGTGGCTGATGTTAAACTGCCTTTCTCAGTCGCGTCACGGTTCTTGCGATACGCGAAGCGGTGATGTGATTGCCGCTCTACAACCTTCCTTTTATGTCTTTCTGTTTGTCCTTTCCTTTTGGTTTTCGAGCAACGACGATCGCATGCGAGAATCTTCTGGGCAAGTCACGTTTCGTTTCAAGCATGATTACATGAACCATTCAAATCGTACAGCACATTATTATCCCTAGAGTCGTAGTATTGAAACCTGTACGGGCAAACGATGTTAAATATCCGGTCTCACTGGAAATGCATGATGCATTGATGGTAGTCTGCTTGCTTGATATTGCGTCATTCGGTTTCAGCCATGGTATTAGATGAGAAAGACCTCACTACGGTGACGTGGGCGGTGCACGCGTGCACGCTTTGTAAGTGATATCATTCGCTGACAAATGTCACATGACTTGACAGCGCTATGAATGTCAGAGTATAAGAACCGTGGTGTGTGGCGAACGTCGGTTTGATCTCCACAACTAGCATCCTCACAGACAACCAACCACCATCATGACTGTTACAGAAATCCAAACCAAGGAGCAATTTCACAAAATCGTACGTTTTGCTTTTGATTTGCATTCCAGCACAATACCAAAGTAACGTTACCCAACGCAGATTAACAGCGGCAAAGTCGTCTTGATCGACTTCTACGCCACGTGGTGTGGCCCATGCAAACAAATCTCACCCATCTTTAAGAACCTCGCCGAGTCGACCGCCCAACCGGGCATCGAGTTTTACCAGGTCGATGTTGACAACTTGACCGACGTTGCTCAGGAAGTCGGAATCAAAGCTGTTCGTGCTCGCTTATTTCTTGCCACTGGCATTCGGCGCTGATGTTGGGGGGTGGTAGATGCCTACGTTCCAAGCGTTCAAAGATGGCAAGTCGGTGGAGACGTTGCTCGGCGCACACCCTGGCAAGCTGACGGTACGTCGTTGCGTACTAGCACGCGATGATCACCCTTGGTATCTGAACGGAACCTGATCAATGATCCATGTTTGTAATTACAGGCGTTCGTGCAAAGTAGCGTTGCAAAGATTGCTGCGTAATTTCGACGGGGTGTTTCGTTTTTGTAGCAAGAATCTACTCTCTCTCAAGTGTACTACCGTTTAGCCATCATCGACCTCTTTTGTTTTTTTGTTTTGTTCACACCACCACGCGAGATATTGGTTCGAACGTGGCACTGCTGCGTTTAAATCCTGTGCGAGGTTGAAGATCTGCCAGCGATGTCTGATGCTTTAGCTTCGGCGCGCATGGTGTGGAGAAAAGACGTTTGGGCAGACAACCAAAATCTCAGTTGCCAATGTTGTCAAATGCAGGAAACATTTCTCGGTTCACCAACCCACTGGCTCCCACCCTCTCGCACCGTTACCACTTTCGCTCCAGCTAAGCGCAAGGGGCCATTGCAGGTACACCACACGGTGTTATACGACCAGGGGTAAGCAATGAACCATGCTCTTCGGATGTTGCTTCCTAGTCCATGCACACCATCCAACACAGGCTACCCAGCCACATACCATTCGTCCGGGTCCATGGGAAAATATTTCTGTCTCGTTCCTTATCGCCCCCCTCACACACGCCAGCGGCTGGGTTTGGCGCCAGAGACCCGGCGCTAGTGGTGTGACTAGTCTACTTTTGGGTGGGGTTTTCGGTGGCCACACGGCTCATCCTTTTTTGTGCCGACTGGATGGCACGTCGCGGCACACCCTTCTTCTCCCCCTGCATCGCGATCGTGTTCCTATTCGTCTTGGAAGTTCTAGGTCAGTGTACGCTCACCCACCATGATTTTGGTACGTCAACTTATTACTTCTTCTGTGTTGTCTCTTCAACCATGCCGACAGTCACCTACCTCAGCCAGCCCAACACCTCGGGTCTTGGAGTGTTCGGGTCCTCCGTGGCCGTCATGTTTCTCCCGGGCGCAGATTGTTACGTCGTCCTGGATCTTTGCAGTTTTGTCGTGTCCAAGGCCACAATTTCTGTCCTCGATCAGCAACAAACGCAAGCAACCAGAAGTACATAATGAGAAGTCATCCGCATGACTAAATCCACTCGCCGACGGTGCCCTTGCATAGAGACTCCCAGCCCAAGATATGGCCACAGAAAGATTCCGGTCTCGCCTCGTACAAGAAATCCAAGATGGACGAGACGTGCCTACAATGCAAGCAATCTCGATAGAGGACTATGCAAGAGGGTGAATGATGCAGCTGCTCCAGTACTGGCAGTCTGGCACTGGCTCGAGAGAAGACCTGCACAAAAATTTGCAAACAAGACGACGCCCACTTGTACAGGTCTCGATTTTCACTGTTCGAAGGTAGTTAACATTCATCTCTCTTTCAACCACGATGCCACTCCTTGACAGTGCTCCAGTGCTCCTCACTCAATTGGTGCTGGGTACCTTGCCACCTGCTTACCTTTTGTGTCGTCGCATCTCACTTGGGTTTGAAAATATCTTTCTTATCAGCGTCGTAGTTGCTGGTCAGTTCTTCGATACTGATCGCGATCGCGATCCCAACATAGATCTGCAGCTTTTCCAGAGGCTCGGATGGCCTCTTCATTCGGGATGTGAGTTATGTATTAGTCTGCAACATAACGTTACAAGTGTGACAAACAATATATATAATCAGGACTAGGAGGATGCGATTTGTCTCTACTACAATCCGCTCACCCTACCTCCTATCTATCATGAACTTCGCCTTTTCTCCCTTTCGTCTCCTTCGACGATCCGACTCTCGTGCACATGCTCCATCGCCAACTGCTCAACCCGCACACACCCTCAGCCCTTGGGAAAATCTCTTCGGTCCGTTCATCGTTGTCACACTCGTGCATGGCTCTATCGTCTCTCTTGCTGGTGCCATCGCTGGCGAGGCAGCATTGGCGAAATGGCTTGTTGTCTTTTGGGCGGGGATTTCTGTAGCAGCATGTCTGATTCTCGTTTGGGCCGATCGAGCAGCACGTCGCCCATTGACTCTCCCCTTCGTCCCTCCTATCCTGATGGCGCTTCTCTTCGCTGTGGAGGTTCTAGCGCTGTGTATACTGACCCATCATGATCTTTGTACGTTGCCCCTATTGTGCGTATGATGTAATGCTGTGACAACTTATGCAGACGCCGCCTACCTCCGAGCCGCCCAGGACAATGCGTTCGGGCCCTTCATGGCCACCTTGACTGTCTCAGGACTCGGTTGTGCCACTGCGATTGCACTTTGCTGCGGTGTCTCATCTAGGGCGACAACGCCCATTCCCGGTCAAGAAGAAGTCATCGAACTGCAAGCGCCTGCAGGTAATGAAAAGTCTACGCTCTTTCTGGTAGGTATATCCTCGAACTAACCCCGACCCTGATTTATTATTATTCCCTCAGATGGCGAGCAAACTTGACTCGATGTCGGACAGGAGGTTGCAGAACCTGGAAGAGGGCAGAGTCCGAGTCGGTGATGTCGACGAGGGAAAGCTAATACCCCTCTAGTCAGCTACCTCACGATCATTTAAATTTTTTATCACGAGCGTACCGGACTCACAAGCATAATGCATTACGGTCAGCGAACTTGAACCGGTCTGCGTTATACCACCGGTCACGCCGTCAACCTCAAGTCTGCTCCACATCGCACCAAGTCTGTCACGCAGATGGAAAGAGATGGTAGATTGCTCGGAGCACTGTTTGACACCCACTGGTTTGGTTCGATGGCATACACAAGCATGAGGAAGTCGACTACGGTACGCATCCACTAGGTCAGTCATAGCTATGGAAAAGCCTCGACCTAAAACTCGAAGAGAAT
>JBBPTB010000164.1:0-34515 GCA_038093875.1 Boletus tylopilopsis | reverse complement strand
TCCGGCTCCACTCGCGAGCTTGGACTATGACCCGTATTCTGGCCGGATATCCCTCAAGTATCACACAAGGAAGGATTTTCAGGTGATTGCGATCGATATTCTAGATTTTTGTGTCTAGGGCGTATTACACTGTCAACCTGATGGCAAGTTCAAGTTGGACGGGATATAGAAACAAGAACCTTACCATTTATTGGAGGATCTATCGGCTTTGTAAAGTTTGCCATGCTTGTTCGTCACTTTATGCAACCTTTGTGATTGTCTCCGTAGGATGTATTGGGTATAGCTACCATCTACCATGATGTACCATGCATGCGCTTAAAGTTCAATTGCCTTGAAACACTTGGACGGTGCATTTTCTTGTTCTTTTACCTCGAGGGTCTCCACACATGTCCTGTGTCACTGGGTACGACAATCTCGGGTTGGATCACTTATCACTTGTTCTACTTGGTGTGGGTAAAATAGATAGCAACTTGAAGATCATACAACGCTCCCGACGTGAGAAATGGTGCGATCAGATCGCTCGTTCCTCCGACACACGTATAAATAACAAGCAGAGCCAATCATTCCAGCAAGTCCGACTGATCAGCATTGAGAATCAACCTCGTGAAGAAACGAATCTGCTCCAAGAACCCTTCTGCTCGCACGGCTGAAAATCGAACCCAAACAACAAGCAAAGTGAGCGAGTGATTCAGCGCAAAAAGACAAAATGCGGATGATCTGACCTTCGTTGATGGTGTGCGCGCCGTTCAAAGCGTCGACGTCACCCATATGGGTGTACCGAAAGATGTGTTTTGTCAGGTCCCAATAATAGCGCGTGTCTGCCATGCCTCGATGTAACCGTTCATCTCCGTTAGGACGTGGTCCGCTTACCTGTGTTGCCTATGACACGATCGTATCAGTACTTGTATGTAGATGCGTACTGAAACTAACCAGTCAAAAGTCCGGGTGAGACAACAGAAGTCGTGGGGAGCCCATCTGTGCGGAGATGGGTCTGCAATGTCGAGCGAATTGTCCCCGACAATAATACATAAGGTCCGCTCCCCGTCGTGGGCGACACAGGGGCCGGTTCAAGAGAGGTGTTGAAAGCATCGGAGAGGCGTATGGTTCCTCTCGAAGGGCCTTGTGATCCCACTGTCCTTCCAAACGCCTCAAGAGTCATGTTGTGTTTCGCAGCGACAGGGAGCGTAATGTCGGCAAAACGATCCAACAGTTGAGCGACAGAACTATGATCAGCAATGCGGTGGTTTGCAACGGCCCATACGGCCTCGGGAAGCGCGTTCACTTTGACACCTCCACCGACAAGATCTGCGACAAGAAGTCAGAGAGTGAAAAAAATGTGTCCGTTAGAGCGCACCGATTGCTTGGGTTGTCCCTGACATGGCATAGAATACAGGATCGAAATCAATGAGATGACGCTCAAGTTCCCGAAGCTTTGCATCGCTGGTCTGCGACTGCTGCACGAGTTTTCTCAAGGGCCGCGGGAAAGTCGTGTCGTACTTAGCACGACATTCCAAAGTTTGATAGTATGGCCTTCCACGAACCAGCTCAGGTTCGTATGGATGAGCCTCTAGTTCTGTGATAAGGTTGGCTAAGATACCGATTCCCTGTGATATATATGTATGAGCGAATCGTAAATAAGACATGGGGTGACTGACTGTATGCTTCGGCGGGACGCTTGAGTGTCCACCGGGAGTCAACACATCCATACGAACATCAATGTATCCTTTCTCGCCAACCGATGGCACGGCAAATACTGTCCCATTCAGGTTTCCCCAACCTCCTGTTGTCCAAGTGAGTGCTCGCCAGGCTGTTGTCAAGATAGTGTTAAAGCTTACCTCCTTCGTCGACGATCATAGCCATCGAATCAGTGCCATAGGTTTCGAGAAGGTATTTGCTAATCGCGCCGGCGCCCTTGACCGACTTGAGTACAAGATGAATTAACGAGGGAGAGCATGACGCACCTCGTACCCGCTAGCCTCCTCGTCCACACCAAAAGCCAAGAGAACCGTGCGAGAGGGTACGAATCCACGCTCCAGCAGAGTCTCAACAGCAATCCTTAGGGAGATCATCAACTCGCCATCACAACAGCATTGCAAGTCAAACTCACAAACTTCCAACGACGCCGGGTTTATCATCACAGCTTCCTCTGCCCCAGATCCATTCTCCGTCATAATACCCAGAATACGGGGGACTACTCCAGCCGTCGTGAGTTAATGGGTTGACCGGGACGACATCCATATGAGCGGCAAGTAGAAGAGGTTTGACGTTTTCGGTGCCTTTCCATTCGTACACTAAAGCATACGTGTTTACTTTGGTGCGTTTAAGGTTTGCATGACTGAAAGACAAGTCATCAAGAGTATCAGATTGACTATGATGTTGTACTCACACCCTGGGAAAACGTGACTCGAGATATTCGTGGAACTTGGTCTCGATCTCCCACCGAGGGTCTTCCGACGGAAGTCCGAGGTCATCATAAGATTCCGTACTAATAGTATCCAAGCACTCGCAATGAGGACTGCGGGAAGATGGAAAGGAACAACGGCTCACGGAATGCGGACAGCGCCACCGAGCGATTCGTACGCCTTGAGCTTGAACTCTATCGAACTGAATTCATCATCGAGACTGTGTAACAGAGCCTCGTGTCGTGGAGCAGTGAGTGCTTCGACCTGAGGGCAGAGATTGTCAAGACCGATGAGGCTGTCGCTTTCCCATTCATGAAACCGGTCAGAGAAGAGGCAGAGGTATTGGACAAGGACGACAAGGCCCATAAGACAGGCGAATTTCAGCAATCTGTTCCAGATCGAGATCTTGATTGGCTGGCAAGGTCTGTCTGGAGACTGTTTGTCAACGGCGCCTAGTTCGTAGTCAATCTTGTCTGGAGACACCGCGAAATATTCGGAAGCGTCGTAGAGTGGTGCTTGAGAATCCACATGACTGGACGCAACCATTCGCCGGAAAAGAGCACAGAGCTGCCTGTCAGTTGAATGCATCAGAACAAGGGGAACCGAATATATAATTAGTACATACACCGTGACGTGGGCTCGAGTTGACTAGCGACTCAGCGAGCTTTCCTTGAATTCAAATATAAGTGCTAGCTATCAACGATCATGGCGAACTCGTATCCTTCTTTGCTAGTCAAGTTCCGTTGCTGGCAGACCAAAATGTCGAAGGCCAAACTCCGGAAGAACGGCCCGGGGTCCCGATTCTCAGGCCTCATTGTGGATTCCTGGACTTGGAGAGGTGATAAAGAATCACTTTCAACTGCACAACATCACTGCGAGATGGGTTCTCTCAACCAGCTTCCGCTAGAAATTTTGCATGCTATATTCTATCATATCGACGTCCCAGACATCTTGCGACTACGTAGGGTACGTGCCGTTTTTCTTACACGAGCCTTCGGCGTGCATCAGCTGAACAGAAGCATTGCACAGGTATGTCGAAACGTCAACGAGGCTACGTACGACAGAGAAGTCTGGGTCAACGCCTATCGCACAGCCAATTTCGTTCGCCCCGGGCCCGTTTCTCTCACAATCTATCCACGACCTAGAAAGAACGCTCATTACCAGTTGTCGCGTCGATCGGAATTTTCGTCATTCTGGAGGTGTCAGAAAAACCAAAACACTGACGCATGACAATTGGAATCCCTTTGGCAGGCCAGCCCTGGTCTTCGGACGGTTTCTGCTCGTCCCTGTCAAGGAGGAAATTCGCTGTTATGACTTGAACATCGAGGAACCCGACCATTATTCAAGTCCAAGTATCATTTATCAAACGACAGGGAGATTCATGGCGTCATTCCATTATGTCTCTGCCATTGATGTCGAGGGTCGCCCATTTTCATGCATAGTATTGAGTGAGGCAACTGTGTTGAACACGAAACGAATGTGAGATTTGATATTCGACTCGACTCAGAGGTTATACTGATGTCGTTGCTACTAAGTTCCATCTATTTGTTGAACGTGGGGAAACAATCCGAAGTGACTCTCGATCTTCTTTACCAGTTTGAACAGCGCGAGTTCGTTATCAACATTGTCGAGCTTGGTCCCCGTGCGATTGTGATCATAGGTCGAATGTGTTCTGCAATTCAAGCCGAGAGGCGTATCGTTGCCCTGGAAGTGCACACGCGCACAGCATTTCTTCTTCCCTTCTCCACCCCTGTGACTTTTGAGGCAGTCCTTCAAGTACGCTCTCGTTCATTACGTTCCATTTTTGTCAATTCAAATTTGACAACTTCTGCATAGCGAGGGTTCGAGCAAACCTGCATCTCCACGTCTACTCACGTGCTCATATCGTTCTCGTCTATCACTTCTGGATGGAGCACGTTCTTCCAGGCGTTTGCACTCCCTTCTTTGCCTACTCGTCACCATCCGACCGCCACTCTCATCCCTCTCAGCCCTTCCCACCAGGGTATTGTTCCTGGCATCACCGTTGTGCCAATCGGCACCCTCCTCCTCCAAGACTCAGTCCTCGACCCGTCTACACAAGACGTCCTCATTGCCATCCGAGCGCGCACACTCGAGCCCTCCCGTCCTCACAACCGACTCGACATGCACCCCTCCAAACACGGCCTCCTCCGCCTCAGCACCCAACACGCCGGCCGCGACAACAACTTGGTTGGCACGATCACGTTTCGACCGCTCGGTTCCCTCGACTCGACAGGGATATTTGTCAGGCACCCCTCTTTTCATGGCCGCGGCCGAGCGTTCCACGTACGCAGAGAAGCGTATCCGGACGCGCCTTGGATCATTGCAGCGCTTGAATATGACCTGCGTGCGCATGTCAACGACGATGGTGAGTATGTGGCCGAGGTCAAGGAATATCCTTTTCTTCTACGTTCACCGGGACCGTGTCCGCATTTGGATTACGACCCTTATTCTGGTCGGGTATGCATAGAGTATGACAGCGGGGAAGAATGTCCGGTGGTTACGATCGAAGTTTTAGATTTTTGTGTCTAAATTGAGACGCAACCCTTGACATCGATGTCACCCTTAAGTATCAGTTGGCAAGATAAAAATCGACCACGTAAAGAAACGAATCTGCCCAAAAAGTTGGTTGTACATCGATCAAGATCATTTCCGTTTATAGCACGCCATGATCGTACACGTGACGCTACCACGCGTGATGTCCTCCGCTCACCAAAATACTGCCACAAAAAAAAACACAAAAGTAAGTTGTAGAAACGAAAATAAAATAAGAGAACGCACTCGCTCCCAGTACAGAAAGTGGACGCGTCCGACGCGAGCCATGTTATAACACCTCGCATCTCGTCCGGTCGTCCGATTCGTCCAAGCGGATTCATGCTCGACCACTTGCCCAACAGCTCCGGCTGCTTGTCCAGGTACGCCGCAGTCATCCTGCAATGCTCCAGATCAGCACTTACTCCCTCACACTCGTGTATACCCACTTCGTGTAGATGTATCCAGGCGACAGGGTGTTCACCCGAATACGCTGCTCGCCCAGCTCGCACGCCATACTGCGTGCCATCTGCAATAGCGCCGACTTGGACGTATTGTACGACACCCATGGGTGGCCCTGATCCCATTTTAGTCCCACCCATTTCAATCCCAGTCTTGGCTCACCCTGTTCGTGACACTCCCCGACATGGAAGCGACTAGGGTAATACTGCCTCCACGGCCAAATCGCGCCATCTGTCGTCCCGCTGCTTGCGCCGTGAACAGCACTCCCGTCGTGTTCACCTCCATCATCTGCACCGCTCGTTTCAGTTCATTCTTTCCATCGCATATCATACCCACTCACATCACGAAACTGCTCTGCAGGATACTCCAAGCAGTCTATATTCGGCTTCAAGATCCCTGCAGCTGCGACGCAAAAGTCGAATCGCTGTTCCTTGTCCCCAATCTCTTCTGCCCTTGTCCACAGCAACGCCTGGTCCTTGACGTCCGCGCTGAAATACTCCAACCGCGAGCCATTCTTCAGCTTGTTCACGTAGTCGCAGGACGCCTTGAACTCTTCAGACGGTTCCACGGGCAGATCGAAACAGTACACAGCCCGCGCGCCAGCCTCTGCGAGCGCAATCGCCATCTCCAGTCCAAGTCCCCTGTTACCCCCCGACACGAGCCCAACGCGATCCGTGAGTGCAAACTCATCAAAGATCTTTGGGCGGACGATAAACGACGGGTCTTCTTTCGCCTTGAGTGCGGCCTCGATGCCCAACGGTGCCAGAGGCGATATAGATTGAGCCTGTCTACGTCGCGTCGTTCAATCTGACTGCCAGAACGTGTCATCGATCTCACTTACGAGGTTGCCATTGCGAACGGACGGACGCTGTTCGGTGAACTAGAGATTCGGATAGTAATATCGATGATCACTCTTGCTGAGTCCGATCGCCTGCTTGACCCCTCTTTTTATTCCCGCTCAGGTCAGCTGACCAGACCATGTTCCAGACCATGTTTCCAGACCGCTTGCAAATGACATTGAGTACCTTAAAATTGCTGGTTCGTAACCCCTTTCTCAGGAGGAACAAACAAAAACGGGTAGAATTTGGTGGTGTACATTTTGCGTCCGAACCACCAGCGCCAACGAGGTCCAGGCGGTTCCAGGTGCGTCGACGAAAAAACACAGGAGTTCAGTGTGAAATCTCCTTGTCTTGAATGATATATCTGTTCGGGTTCTGGACCCGTGGCGGACGACATTGAACTCGATAACGACCTAGATGAATAATATACAACCCTCGACGTTGTTCTCGACGAGAGAACCCATGCAGCACATTAGATGATTTAGATCCCTTATCCATCCATAACGACTACTGCTCATTCCAACAAATCAGTCTGATCCGCATTGAGAACCAACCGCGTATAGAAACGAATCTGTTCCAAGAACCCTTCTGCGCGCACGGCTGTCAAATCCAAAACCCAAACAAATGGCGCAAATGAAGTCAGCAAGCGACCCATCTTAAAGCGGATGCGCTCTGACCTTCGTTGATGGTGTGCGCGCCGTTAAAAGCGTCGGCCGCACCTCGATGACCGTATCGGAAAATGTGTTTCGTCAAGTCCCAATAATAGCGCGTGTCTGTGTCATGCCTCGATGTAACCATTCATCTCCGTCAGGACATGTTCTGCTTACCTGTGTTGCCTATGACATGACCGCATCAGCGCTTGAGATCATCTAGTATGTAGATGCGTACTATCACTCACCAGTTATAAGTCCGGGTGAGACAACAGACGTCGTGGGGAGTCCATCCGTGCGGAGGTGGGTCCGCAATGTCGAGCGAATGGTCCCCGACAATAACGCATAAGGTCCGCTCCCCGTCGTAGGCGTCAGAGGAGCCGGTTCAAGAGAAGAATTGAAAGCTTCGGAGAAGCGTATGGTTCCCTTTGAAGGACCCTGTGACCCCACTATCTTTCCAAACGCCTCGAGAGTCATGTTGTGTTTCGCAGCGACAGGGAGCGTAATGTCAACAAAACGATCCAACAGTTGAGCGACAGAACTATGATCGACGATGCGATGGTTTGCAACGGCCCATACGGCCTCGGGAAGTGCATTCACTTTGACACCTCCACCGACAAGATCTACGACAAGTCAGGGAGTGAAAAAACCGTGTTCGCTAGAGCGCACCGACTGCTTGGGTTGTTCCTGACATGGCGTAGAACAGAGGGTCAAAATCAGCGAGACGACGCTCAAGTTTCCGAAGCTTTGCATCGCTGGTCTGCGACTGCTGCACGAGTTTTCTCAAGGACGGTGGGAAAGTCGTATCGTACTTTGCACGACATTCCAACCCTTGGAAGTATGGCCTTCCACGAACCAACTCGGGTTCGTGTGGATGAGCCTCTAGCTCTGTGATAAGGTTGGCCAAGATACCAATTCCCTATCACCCATGTGTGAATAGCAAGGAAGGAAGACATAGGGCAACTTACCGTATGCTTCGGGGGCTTGCTCGAGTGTCCGCCAGTAGTCAACACATCCATACGAACATCAATGTATCCTTTCTCGCCAACCGACGGCGCCGCAAATAGAGTCCCATTCAGGTTGTTCCATCCTCCTGTAGTCCGTCTGTAAGTGCTCGCTCGGCTGCTGTCAAGATAATTTTGAAAACACACCTCCTTCGTCAACAATCATAGCAATCGAATCAGCGCCGTATGTTTCAAGAAGGTATTTACTCATAACGCCGGCGCCCTTCAGCAACTTGAGCAGACAGTCAATGAAAGAAAGGCATGACGCACCTGGTGCCCGCTAGCTTCTTCGTCCACACCAAAAGCCAGGAGAACTGTGCGAGAGGGTACAAATCCACGCTCCAGCAGAGTTTCGATAGCGATGCTTAAAGTGATCGTCAACTTGCAATCATCCCACAGATAGCCTCGCAAACCAAACTCACAGACTTCCAATGACGCCGGGTTTATCATCACAGCTTCCTCTGCCCCAGATCCACTCTCCGTCGTAATACCCAGAATACGGGGGATTAATCCAGTCGCCGCGCGTTGACGGGTTGACCGGGACGACGTCCATATGAGCGGTAAGTAGAAGAGGTTTGACGTTTTCGGTGCCCTTCCATTCGTACACCAAAGCATACGTGTTTACTTTGGTACGTTTCAGGTTTGCATGACTGAGAGAAAAGTCATCAAGGGTATCAGGTTGAGTGGGTATGACGTTGCACTCACACCCTGGGGAAACGTGACTCGAGATATTCGTGGAACTTGGTCTCGATTTCCCACCGAGGGTCTTCGGACGGAAGTCCGAGGCCATCGAAAGACTCCGTGCTAGTATCCGGGACTCGCAAATGAAGGGTTGTGGCAAGAGACGACGGAAAACGGCTCACGGTATGCGAACAGCGCCACCCAACGATTCGTACGCCTTGAGCTTGAACTCAGTCGAACTGAATTCGTCATCGAGACTGCGTAACAGAGCCTCGTGTCGTGGAGCAGTGAGCGCCTCGACCTGAGGGCAGAGATCGTCAAGACCGACGATGCTGTCGCCCTTCCATCCGTGAAACAGGGGAGAGAAGCGATCGGCCGCGACGACAAGGCACATCAGACAGGCGAGTTTCATCAATTTGCTCGCAATTGACGCCCTGATCGATCGGCGAGGCTTGTCTGAAAACTGCTTGTTAACGGCAGCTTGTTCGCAGTCAATCTTGTCCGACGACCTCGCAACGTCATCGCGCGACGAAGCTCCGCGTATTTGACGATCCATTCGCTGGAAAAGAAGAGAGAGTTGCCAGCCTGGGACGAGGGAAAGTTACATGGACCGAAGTCGAGCCGGCTTTTCCAACATCACGTGTCGGCACACCACTCTTACTCGCCCGAGTTGGTGTGTAGGAGCACGTCAAGGCGGAGCATGGTGGCAGCTATAAGATATACATAATCTGGAGGATTGTTCAAGTATAATCCTCAAAGCGTAGTTTGATCATATTTGCGTCAGTGTTCGAACCAAAGAAGATAAGTGTTGTGAGTCAGCGATTTGCTAGTAGTGACAACTCTATCAGCGGACGTTCGCTAGACTGTCCTGCCTTCGTCGTCCTACATATTTCCTTGTTTCATCAGCCAAAAATGCCTACCATGGTTGTTCCTCCTCCCCCATCCCAGCACTTCTCTCGCGATGCCTTCTGCTCATTGCCACCATCTACGTCGTTCAAGACGACATGATGACCATCGTTGACAGTCGTTGAAGCACCATTTTGGTTGATTCCTTCGTCGTCCGCTCGAACTGACCCATTATCAAAGTCAGAATTTGCCTGTCACCGCCGTTTATGTCGCTGACCATCGTCGAATGTCGTTGGAGCGTCCCTTTGCCGTAGGCCCTGCCGATTCCCTACATTGCTGATGCTATTGTCGATGTTGTCGTTGTCATTCCAAACGGCAGTGGCGATGCTTTCTTTCGTCGTCAACATTTATAGCGCTCACCTAAGCCATTCGCCCAAGTCCTTCGTTCCTGTTGTTGGATGACCATTGCACTCGTTGCCGTGGGCGTGTCGCATCGCAAGCCATGTTCCCCCTGTTCTCATTTCCTTTGTTTCCCAACTCTCACTATTAGGTAGAGTGCTTTCCGTGTCAGCATTGCTGTGGTTTCCAACCTTGTCATTTGATGGCGCCGCAGCTCTGAGTCGTTCTCCAAGCACAATCCCTACCTACGCTATCTCAGAAGCCAACTTGAGATAACGTGTTCTATTTCTGCCTTTCTTTTCTAGGTTACATCATTACATGGTCCTCCTTGTCCAAGGGCAAGATGTCAGGGTTGACCGGAATGGAAGTTGAACGTTGAGCTGTGTCGCAGAATTGGCAGGCCTAGAGAATTGGAGATAGCAAGTCTCAGCAACTGTCAGCTAACCTTTAAACGAAAGAGGAAACTATACTCGTGCTATTGCCTTCTGAACTCAGGCTGACGAGTTCGGTTATGTTTACCTCCTTTGTCAGAACGAGTGCGACGAGTGCGTTCTGTGAGATCTCCAGATTCGAGGCGAGGGTTCCGATCAGTTTGCTTTTGGGCAAGTTCAGCTTCTATAATCCGCTTCCAGAATGTCGTACCCATCTCCCGCTTCCGTAGGAGCTGCTCAAGCTGTGGAAGCGCACTGGATGCACTACTCAGGCTCGCAAATGAGATGTTCTCTGGCTAACCTCGATGATGATATGGTACCGTACGACGACATTTCGAAAGTATTGTGTCCACTGCATTTTGGCATCGGGGTTACCCTGCCAAACAGTGATGAGAATACACCCAGGAAAAATTGATCACATGCTGAGCCTTATGTTGATTATATTCCGAACGCTTGCGCGAACAGGCGAGAGAGGCTGTTGATGATTTTTCGCGCACCTAATCAACATGAAGGCTCCAATGTGGTTATGCCATACCTTCAATACCCTGAATCGCTTGGCCTTCCATCTTGAAAACCAGATCTTGCAGATCGACTCCCATAGTAGTCACCCTCCGTTCGCAAAGGCAATACCGTTGAGCGCAACATCCGTGGTGGCACGGACCGCAAAAAGCATGGTTTCTGCACCAGTGCGACAACGAAGACTATCGAGCCATAAACGGATGAAGTTGGATTAAAATCGCCAGAGGAGAGGAAAAAATAAATATACCTCGTACTCCACTCTCTTCAATGTTTGCGTAACATCGTCGACCTTGAGCGTACGCTGACACGGTATCCGAATGCCTTGTCTCGTCTGCCTTGACGATATTTTCCTTGTCTTCACCCGAGAGTGTCAGATATTCACGGCGATACTCCCGCACAATTCCAAAAAGTCCGAGCCTTCCTGTCGCCTCACTGGAACCTATGATTGTGAGGTTACAAAGACCCCAGATCCAATAATGAAAGCTTACTAGACGCCGAATGTTCTTAAAAATGCATTCCATGCCTTGACCTCGTTGCGCTCGCGAGCAAACCTGTGATAGTTGAAATAGAGGTCTTGCTCGGCCCGTCGGACAGTCTTACGCTGCAGAGAAGCAATTTCACTGTCATGTTGTTGAGCTCTGACCACGCAATCTCGAGATTGCTGGTGAACTGACGACGTTTTTCTTGCCGTTCTTCTAGAAGCGTTTTCTTGGCAGCTTTGCCAAGAACGACTGCAGAACGGTTTGGACGTCGTGCAGGGGGCTGAAGGCGTCGACGGGGGGGGGGGGAAATTGGGACGAAAAGTCTGTAAAGGCATAGAGTAGCATGGCATCAGTAGTCCTGAGCATGGGCGATTTGTATTCCTGTCGGTCAAAAAAAAAATACAAGAGAAGCAGCTCGGAACCAATCAAATTAGCACGTAAATGACGGAAGGATATCGCAGGCCCACATGGTCCAAGCACGTTCTCCACTGGCACTTGAATCACGACCAGATTCAAGGTAACACCTCACACCATGATCAACGCGGACAAAGGCCACACGTGGCATAAAACTCGACAACCAAACGGCCAACATTTCGCGTGCTATGCGTGAAACAAGCCAGAGAAGCGTTCGACCAAGACGACAAGGTTGCATCTGAAAGGCGAGTTTCAGCGATTTGCTCGACATTGACGGCCTGATCGACTGGCGAGGTCTGTCTAGAAACTGTCTGTCAACGGCAGCTTGAATCTTGTCTGGTGACCGTGAAATCGTCGCGGAATGAAGCCTTTGGATGTTTTGAGGGGCTGGCTTTCCGACTCATCACGTGCAGCAGTCTGATGCGTCCGACAACAAACGCGATCGTTCCGAGATAAGTATCGTAGGTCCACATGGTCCAAAGCACGTTCTCGCTAGCACTTGAACCACGATCGGATCCAAGGGTATTCTACCTCGACACGACTTGAACCCACGTTGCATAAAACTCGACAACCAAACGGCCCACAGTGCTGGCATGCGTCGTGTGTGTGAGAGGAGAGAGAACCAGAAACAATCCAAGTCTACGGTAGCAGGCGAAACGAGGTCCCATCGAATGCTTCCGTCGAGATTCGTAGTACTACATACGCGTGTAACATGTGCCAGTTCAACGGGGCATGGTATAAGTCCAATATAAATGACCCAAGCGAACCACGTGTTTCCAAGTTGCAACGCACCTCTTTTCCTCGCCGAAAACACAAGGCATGCCGCTATTTAACCCTCGTTCGTTTCCCCCCAACGACTCATCCTCATTCCAGAACTTGACACTCATGACCGACACCGCAACCATGTCCACTGAACCCGGGATGCCAAAGGAAAATGGCGGCATCGGCGGCCCCAAAGCCGTCATCAAAAACGTCGACATGGTAGAAGAGATGCAGCAGGAGAGCATCGACGTCGCATCCGCAGCACTCGAAAAATACGCCATCGAGAAGGACATCGCCGCCCAGATCAAGAAGGAGTTTGACAAACGCCACGGTCCCACCTGGCACGTCGTCGTCGGAAAGAACTTTGGCAGCTACGTCACCCATGGTAGGCCGTTGATCATGATCTCGACGGCCGACTGGAATCAAAATCCTCTATAGAAACCAAACACTTCATCTACTTTTACATCGGCGCGCTGGCCATTCTGATCTGGAAGTCGTGAAGCAGCGCCGTCACGCGATGCTGTAGATCATCGTGAGCCATCGACTCGCATCGCTTGAATGAAACATCCGCTAATCCGTCCGTCCAAAGAGAACATCGCGCACGTTATTGTAACTACCACTTGCCATCTCTAGCCGTCGTCATCGTCGTCGGCCATGTAATTACTACCTCGTCCTTCGTGTATCGTTTGCCATGTCATACTACTTGGATTCGCTCTCTCTCGCACAAAGATACATGAGATGAGATGATCTAGGTATATACATACAAAAACGAATGCATGCATGCAAAGTCAGGATACAAATCAAAAACAACAGGGTCCCGCTCAGCCCGACATGGGCGGCGTCTTTTTGCTCCCCCTCGCAATCACCTCCACCACCACACGTGCCAAACACTCCCCGCCCTCCACATTAAACACACCCACATGCAACTCACCAATGTCGCCCTCCCCGGGAACACCATAAAACTCGACCGCCCTCTTTTCATCTCCCTTGCTCGCAAACCCTTTTAGCTCCGCCTGCATAAACGGCGGCAACGCGCGCCCAGACATCAATCTCGCCTCCAACTTGCGACACTGTCCATTCAAAGCCTGCATCGGAACCCTAAACTTGAATTTTTCCCCCGTCCGCACCAGAAACCGCAAACTCGCGTGCGTCCGCGCACCACTCGCCGTCACACCGTGCCCCGGCTGCGACGACTCCAGCGACGAAAACGACTTGTCAGACGCAGACCGCACGTTCGACGTCCCTTCCCCCAGCGTCCGCACATAGTGCATCCCGATACGCAGTTCGTCGATGCTCGTGTGACGCCCCTCTTGGCTTTCCTTGTACACTTGGGCCGTCTGGCTCGCGATCCTCCTCGTCCCCGAGGACGCTTGCGGTTCAGCGACATTGCTCGAAGGCGAGCGTGGAGGTGGAACGCGTGATGCATGCGTAAACTGTTTCAGCCGTGGCCGCTCTTCGCCAGGTCGCAACGACTCGGGGTGTGAATCTGCCGAAATTGCACTCGTACTCTGTAAACTTTCCCTTACGAGACTACAAACGGCCGCGATCAAAAATGAAAATCGTACACCATGACAACGCTCACCTTTGTCGGACCTTCACGGCGGCCGGGGCAGGAGGACGCGGCCCTCGAGGCGAATTGGGTGGCGCGAAATCTGCCCGCCTCCTCGGGATCGATCGCTCGCCCGTCGAGTTCGAAGGCGACGTCGTAAAACTAGCCACAGTACTCGTCCGCCTCTCTGTAAGATGATCATCACGGATCGAAGTCGCACTCTCCGCATGCTGCGGTGTTTGCACAATCTCAATGTACTGTCCTTCGATCGGAATCCCGTGAACGTCATCCCGCCTGACCAATGGAACCGGGTGACTAATGTTGGGCCGTGCAGGCGGGCTCCGACGCTTATACTTGTCGCTCACGTTTCGCGCCGTATTTCGGATCCTCCCAAAGAACTCCGCCTTCTTCATGACACCCTCCGCACACGACGCTTGCACCGTCGACGGCGTAGTCGGCGCCCGCGGCGAAACACGTCGCAGACCCAGCCCGAGATTATCGTACGAATTGGCAGGCGGATGATATCCAGGCATGAACGAACTTTCTTTCACCGGCGTTTCGAGACTCCCCTTTTCAGATACCGCGCTCGTATCCGCTTGGTTGCTCCATCCGTACCCGTGCTCGTACTTTTGATCGCGCACCTCGATCCCGATCCCGTACCATCGTTTCTCATCCTCGGTCCACGCTTGCGCGCCTTCCTCGCCGAGAATCGCAGGGTCTTTGACACGTGCAAATCGACGGAACAACGCCAGCGCAAAACCGAGGAAGAAAAGACTGCCAACGACGCCAAACACGACCGACACGATCAGCGTGACTTTATTTTTTGACGAGGCGCCGGTTGCACTCGACCCGCCCCCCTTGATACTCTCCAACTCGGGCGACACAATGGAGAGCATCGCATGCGACGTCGAGTGCGTAGTGTGCGAATACGCGACAAACGTGACGCCTATTTTGGATGTATCCGAATCCGTAGGGATCTGACCCGTGAGGTGCGCCGTGAGCGGGTTAAAACTGAGAAACGCGCTCGCACTCGGCGGAGTGAAAGACACGCTCAAGTTGGCATCGCTGTGCTGCGCCGACGCATTGGCAAAGTACTTGGCGAGATTGAAGTCCACCGTTTGCCCCGGGTCCGCTCGGATCGTGCCCAAGTCCGACGTCGTAAAGTAGGAGGCCACGATGTCCAGGGCGACGCTCGTATACAGGGTTTGGTTAATGGACGTCAGCGTGACGGGTAACATCGGCTTTCCATCTGCAGCCGTAAAGTTGCTCGGAGGAACCCCAAACAGCGTCTTGCTGACAGGATCGTACTTGAGCCAGTTCTTGTACGGCGACACGTCGATCGACAGAATGGTCACGTTTGCAGGCTGCAACGATTGACCATCGATCAACGTACCCTTGAAGTCCGCCGACGAGGACATGGTGATGTTGAACGGTGTACCCGCCGTGACGTTGACCGTCGGCAACGTCGAATACGCAGACAACTCGTGACACGCAACGACGAGGTCAAACCGGAGTGACAGCGCCGAGTATCCCTCTTGATCGGCACCAATGAGGTCGATTTCCAGCGTGAGGGGTGTCAGGACAGCTTGGTCGCTCGGCGCGACACCGTTGAACGTGACCTCCTCAGCATCAAACGTGATCCAAGACGGCAACGGGGTCCCGTCCGACAGCAGCGCACCATAGAACAGGTCGTTCTCGGCCGTAAACGTATCCCCGTCGAGACCGATGCTAAACGACCAGCTCGCGGGCACCCTCAGCGTTGGGACGTCCGTAGCGAGCGCAGACCCAGGAGAAAGAAAAAAGACAGAAGACAATGCCCGGTTGCCCGCGTAGAATTGCTCGCTGATCGGGGTCTGAACCGTCGGTGGAGGATACGGCGTCACGCAGAGTATAAAAGTCGAGGATGCGTTCGTTTCCATGTCGCTCGCAGTCACCGTTATGGGTGGTCGACCTTCGTCCGTGGGCGCGGGTGTACCGTAGAATGTCTTGGTACTGTTGTCAAAGTGGAGCCAGGATGGAAGTCCGAACGCAGAATAGGCCAGAAATTCGTCCAGATCGGTGGAGAACGTCTTCGAGCTCATGGTCCATGTATAATTTTCGCCAGTGCGCGCGATCAGTGGATATTGGTCGTCCAGGGGGTTATCGAGAGAAACAGTAGCCGAAACCGCACAGAGCGCGGCGAGCAAGGTAAAAAGAATGGCAAGCATAGTGATGGGAGTCGTAGGGGGCGACGACGACGCACGTTAGAGAACGAGTCGGCCAGCGAGCTCGACTTCAAATTATTTTGGCGAGGCGTGGAGATGAATGAGGAAAGAAATGCAATTGGTTCGTTCAACGCGTCGCAGACAACAGTCACGTGCAAACGCATACTTGAAAATGCTGCAAGAAAGCTCAAAACAACGGATGCGACATCGAAATGAGATCTAAACGGAGGGTGAAAAAAAGAGCGATCTACGAATCGATGAAAAGCATAAAACAATGTCTACATTCGCTAGAGGTAAACCATCAAACCCGCCGCCTGGATCTTAGTTGGGTTTTGCGCGTTCAGGAAACTAATCAATTGGAACAGCTCGACCCGTCCTTCGTCACCGATATCATCTGGGCCGCTGGGGTTAAGGACGTGGCTGAATATGGGCAGCAGTGCATCCAGGTACGGGCCGAGCGTCTGAGGAGCGGTCCGGAAGAGGTGGAAGAGTGCACGGAAAACGGTTCGGTTCTCGGCGATGTCCTCTTTCAGAGGAAGGGCCGCGACAAACACGGGGAGGACTTGATCTAGGGGGACAGCGGCAGAGTTGCGGTAGATAAGTCGTGCGACAGCGCCAGCTGCATTGTCCTTGACATCTAGCTGCGGACGTGATGCATCAGGAGACGCATCTAACATGGGACGAAGAGCAGCGAGGAGAGCAAGATACTGTGGGGTGAGGTCGACCGTAGAGTGTTCCACCAAGAGACCAACAGCAAAGCATGCATTACTTCGGACTTCTGCCTCATTATCGCTAAGAGCTCGGTAAAAGAGATCCAAGAGGGGTTCTGTGTGAGGTGTGACCGCAGCTTTAATATTTGCAATGATTTCTGCCAAGCATCCAATGGCAGACGACCTGTCACTCAACGACCGGTTCTTTCCCTGGATCCCAAAGTGTCAGAAAATTTATTCGAAGTGCAGGACAGCGCTGCTCACATAATACTTCGCAATCAAAGGGAAGAACGTTCCAAAAGCTTGAGCAAATTCGCTGCCAAGGGCATTTGCCAACGCTACAACCAGATCTCCCGCAGAGGAGATGAGGACCGAGTCATATTCAGCCTGGTCTTCTGGAGCCTCTTCATTCTCATCATGATCTGGATCCTGCTGACAGAGCGCTTTCTGGCTCAGAACCTGAATAGAGATATTGCAGACTCGGTCAACATCTAAGGACAAGTCTAAGCAAAGTGACACAAGTTTTTGCGAGCATACATACGGCCCTCGATGAATGCAGTTCCCAACTTGTTGATTGTTTCAGCAAGACCTGTACATAGCGATGTTACCACGCTCCTGGTGAATGTGAGCAGCGATGCAGTCCAATCGTGATAGATCCTTACTTGTTATCCTCGGAATCGTACATCTCAAGAAGTGGGGGGAGGCAATGACCAACTAATTCTTTTACAAGGGGTTGTAGAGGTACGGTCTTGCAGGTAGATGTCAGGCACACGGACCAATTTTACAAGCATATACTTACCACGACAGAACCAGCTTGCCACTCTTGAGGATCACTAAGTTCGTAGAAAACCCTGACCAACTCGAGCAACGATTCCGTAGCTGACTTGCGAATGCCTTCGTAGTAGTGCCCCAGGAGAGCAACGAGTTCAATGACGCACTGCTCAACGTAAGGGAAAAAGTGATTGCGAGTCGCAAGGAACAGTGCGCCGATCGTGTCTGCTGCGATTTCCTTCTCGACAGCAATGGCATTGTTGACCTGGAGCAGCTTGTCGAGGTCGACGTCTTCCATCTCCACTTCGATCTTGCCATCTGTATCTGTATCCAGTACAGTGATCGCAGTAGAGGGAGAAGAACCAGACGCGAAGGCTGCAGCCACCTCTTGGGAAACTGTGATATGCAGGGTGAGTCGTGAGTACCAGTTGCAGTGAATGGCGGCTTACGGGATCCATCTGCCTCTTCCCCTTCTTCGGTCAAACGACAACTAGCCAAAATGGGAGGAACAACGTTTGGAAGATAAGGCGCGAACTCCTCGCCGAAGACTCCAGCCATCACAGAGAAGAATAGGAAACTGCATTCCCTCAAATGCGGGCTACCCATTTCAAGGCCCTGGAACGCTTGCTTCATCATGTCAGCGAAATACGGTCGGAACGCCTCGGCACCAATGGCTTCAGCAAAGGTTCCGATTGCATCCATGGCAATACCGCGCAGTTCACTCTCTTCACCCTCCCCAGTGAGGACGAGGAAATGTTGGAGGCGGTTCATGGTGGGTTGGAAGTAGGGCAAAAACTTCTCTTTGGAGGCATGCGCGGCACTGCCAATAGCACCAGTGACGACAGATTTGACAGAAATAGGGGCGGTGTCCAAAAGGTTTGCAAGTTGCTCCATGATCAGGCTTAGATACTGATCAATGACATCTTGCAATATCTCAAGGAGGGCATCCAGGGCAGTGCAGGCGGACCGTTGAGTCGCCGGGTCGTGAACCAGGTTCATGATAGCCTAAAACAATGTTCAACCAGTGGCAAGATTGAAGACGATAGGATAACCTACAGGAATGAGTGTTGCATGCTTGGCAGAACACTCGGCCTCTAACCATTCGCACAGACAACTCACGGCGATGCAGGTGGCCTTTCTCACAGAAGAGTCAGTATCCTGAAGACCAGCCTCGATGAGGGGCCAGACTTGGTTCATGATGGGAGTCATGAATTCACTACAACCTTCGACAACGACACCGAGGGCGAGCATGGCGCCGCGGCGGTTGTTTGGATCAGGAGATGAGAAATACTGTTGAATCAGAGTGCGAAGAGTGGGGAAGACCTGGGTAGGAGGGAGGTTCGTTGCCAAACCGTCAATAATGCGTAATGCGGACTACGAAGCCGTCAGCGCATCGTGACAGTTGATGACCACGAGCTTACTCGACTTGGCGCATCCTGGTCGCTGTCTTCCGGCTGCTGTTCGGTGGTGATTGGCATGAGGCCCTCCAAAATTTTCCCTGCTAGATTCTGGTTTTGAATCTTGGTCTTTTTACTGTGAAGAGCGGATAAGGATCGGATCACAACGCAGAAGAGGTGGACTTACTATTGTACAGTCCAGTTAAGTGCGTTCAGAGGGAAGATACGAAGTTCGGGATCGAGATTTCGGTTGGCACCACAGAGAAGTAGGAATGATGCAAAAGCTTCGGTGTGGGGTCCCAAAAGTGGGGTTTCCTGAGTTTCGCGAAGGATCAGTAAGTGATCAGTTCCGATATGCAGATAGCTTACGAGAATCAAGAGTGTCTCGAAGACATCAAATAGGTGCCGTACTGAAGCCTCATCCCCTGCTTCTAATGCTTGCTGCACGACTTGGATCATGGGAGGTAAGAAACTTTGAAATGTTCTCTGGCAAGTTGTTCAAAAGACGCACTGAATTATATATCATCGACTTACGATATCACGCTTGTCTTCAGTGTCGAGGTATTGAGCAAGGATACCCAACGAACTGAATGATTATGGATCCTGACGTTGTCCAATAGTTGAGCAATAAACATACCGAACCGTCGTCACTCGTACTTCCATGCTCTCGGCATCCGTGATGAGGACCTGAAAGAGTTTGAAAAAGTTCTGAGTTGAGTGCTGGAACCCTTCCAGGACGGTTTCCAGGACAGTAAACAGGATGAATACACCAGCTTCGCGTTGAGCGACTTGGGGAGATGTGCATGCTTCGTTGAGCCATAAGAGAAGTTGGGGCCATGTCCCTTGCTTAAGTTCGATCGACGCGATGGATGCGACAACGCGTGCGGCAGAGTGACGGACAAGTTTACTGGAATGCAGGTCGAAAACGAGCGGGTGACAGGGATACAGGAACGCGTACTTTGGTTCTGCGAGGATGAGTTTCGGCAATTCGCTCTTGATTTGCTCGCGGGATTCTTGAGGGAGCTGGATCCAGAGATCGCCACTTTTTTGCCTCACTCGCTTGCGCAGCTCGACTGCTGCAAGTTGGCGAACCTTGAGATGAGAGGATCGCGGTTAATCCTGAGATCTGCACTGGGGATCGACAGGGACTCACGGCAAATTCAGGAGAGCTGGCGAGGATTTGGGCGAGGGCAGATATGCATGTCGGATTTTTATAGTACTCGGTATTCAATTGTGCAGTGGCCTGAGGTCGAGTGGTATGAATACAAGGGAAAAAAACGCGTTTGATCGGACGATCTTACAGTCTTGAGTTGGTTGGTGTCATTTGAGGTGGACTGTAACAAGAGACCATGAAGTCCCTGCACGAAACTCGGCTGTAACGTTGGATATGTGTCATCAAGAACAAGATGATAATGACTCGGATTGTACTCACGTCCATTTTGCGAGGTCGTGCAGGAAGGAGGGCAAGGAAGAGGAGGCAGATTGGCACTACAAAATTGGGCGGGGTTCTAAAATTTTCGATTACTTTACTAGTCAAGGCTGAAACCGGAACCACACGGACCGTAACTTATCCATAAGTTTACTACGCCTACTACAACGGTCTGGGTGACAACAACCATATGGTACCTTCCTCTTCGAGCTCGGACATATCACTGATTGTCTATCAAAAAGTTACAGAAAATCATGGGGGGTTGCTGCGTTTCCGATCCTCGATAGCAGAGACTTTGCTCATCATCTTCTACTTGCTTCTCCCATTTCGGCGGCGGCCCTCCGTCACGTCCAAAGTCGCTGGGATCTTTTTGAACAGTGCAGATAATGTTTGTCGTTCCTCTCCTCAGCGGTAGTCCCATTTTTGCTTGATCTCACCCGATTTCGCTTCGACAGACAACCTTCACTGCCAACGCTGTCAGGGTCACCGTCCCTGAATATAACAGCGCCGTCTATTCCATGACGGGCTATGCGGGTATCGACATTGATTCCCCCTCCCAGACCACTCTGGAGGCTAGTTCACGTGCCACTGTGAGCAAATATTAAACCCATACATCGCGATGTGTCTGATTCTGACTCCGATTCGTTTTTCGTTGTATACTTAGTTTGGTACAGCGTCTCGGGTGATGTCAGCGTCGTCAATTGCAACCTCGCAATCTCTCCCAACGACACCGTTTTTATGGAGGTCAGTACGGGGTTCGAGTCCTCGCAAGGTGGGGCGGTGTTGCTCGTCGACCAACATCATCACGACGATGGCTGGGATGAATTTACCACGAATGTCACCTCCGCAACCGAGTTCTGTGGGAGAAGCGTAGGGTGGTTCGTCAGGACCAATGACTTTGATCGTATACCCCACCTTGGTACGATGACCTTTACGAATGCCACCGCACTACTAGGGTCCAGAACAGAGTCTATCTTCTGGACCCCAAGATGGGGGTGCGCGCAACACCACCATTGGCAACAAAGATGGTTTGGTTGCGGTTGAGGCGCTTCGGCCCTGCAACAATTTTCTCACCTTTATACAGCATTAGGCAGGGTGTTGTTAGTCTACCCCCCACACACACATCTATGTAAACCAAGGTTCCCATCATAGCGGACAGGCCACCAGTCGATGTTCCTTCACATCATCCTTTCCTTGTTTCCTGTTCTACGTTTTAATATCCGTCATTGGCACCGCCCGTAAGCTAGTAAATGGACTCTGGCATACCAGTCAGTAGGTAACAACAATTTCTAGTCCTACAACGCCACTAGGTCATACGTAGTACTACACAACGGCATTCCCTCTCCCATCTCTCATCCACATCTGAGCGGGTATCATGTCATACATGTCATATATCCATGAGTTCATAAACATCCTTGTCGACGCACACTCGGGACTCGGTCGGTGGCGTGCTCAGAGTGCACCTCGTCCGGCGGTCTAGCAAAGAAGAAAAGTACGCCGTGTGTGAGTATGTGTGCGCCCTCAGATATGATCGAACCCAGCTCAAAAGACGCACCTCGATGGGAAGAAGTAGCGTCAAGAGCGCCGAGACCATGAACAAGGCCGCCGAGACAAACACCGGCCTATTCCCCCCAATCAAAAACTGCGTCAGTGCCCCGCAACGCAGAACCCGCAGAACGCAACGTGCACGCACCCGTTGGCAGCGTTGGCAGACACGCTGCCCGTGGCGGGCGTCGTGGCGATTTTGATGAGCGGCGCGATGAACCCGCCGATGCGATTGAGGGCAGAGCAGAGCGCGTCACCCGTCCCGCGGTGTGGGGCAGGAAACGACTCCGGGGTGTAGGCGTAGAGAATGCCGTACATCTTTCGGTGAGCACTATGTCAGACGGCGTGGTACAGCACCCTCGAAATACACTTACGGCGTTCCTGGACAGACAAACGGGGTAAGTGAGCACACGTACGAACAACACGATAAGTGAGACGAAGAGACGCACAGCACGAGACTGTTTGCACACGAGTACCCAAGCACCCCTGCCGGCGTCCTGCTCGTCGTGAACAAAAACATGAATATGGCGGACAGGAGCGTAAACACCGCGAGCGAAAACTTGCGTCCGCCGATCGTCAACTTCCCCGTACCGCGCGTCAGGTCGACGACGTAACCCGCGATCATTGACCCGGGGATGCCGAGGATCGAGACGATGGCGTAGTTGCGATACGTAGTGTCCAGACTCGTCGAGCCCGAGGAGGAACTGCGCGCTTCGAGGTAGAGAGGGAGGTATGCGCTGTAGAGCGGATATGCGATACCGATAAGACTGGTGACAAGGGGTCAAGACGTGGTTGTACAGCTGGACGCGAACACGAACCCCCAGATGAGAATGATGAGCGTCGTATTGATTGCCAATCGACGCGTGGAAAAAAGTGGCTTGACGTGGGACCTAGGCATGTCAACGACAATGAGAGTGAGAGGAACGATCGACCCGTAGTGACCGTGAGATCACGCACAGGGACACATCGGTGAACGAACGACGCAGAGAATCACGCCAACTAGTCGGCACTTTAGTTGACGATTCTGAGATTCGTTGCAAGTCCTCGAGCTTGAGTGAGATGGTCTTGCCATTACGACGGGCGACATGTTCAAGAACCTAGGTCGACGCAATAGTCAGTGCATTGCAACGAATACTCGCCTGACGAGATATACCGCAACCGCCTCTTCGTCACGTCCTTGTGCCACGAGAAACTTGGGCGATTCCTGCAAGTCAAACACAAAGTAACGCATGACGAAGATGAGGAACGTGACTGCGCCACTGTCAAGGTATCGCCGTTCAGTCTCGCAATCCACATAATCAAGCGTACTGACAGCGTGATTCTACAATACTATGAGCCAGCGAGCGCGCGCACGACAGACTTGCCACATACAAAGTATATCTCCAGCCCATGTTCTGTGCCCTGGGACACTCTCCAAAGGGTATATTGGGATTGCATGAGTAATTCGCAATGAATACCCAGCTAATCAAGGAAGCGACCAGCTGTCCGAATGCCCACCAAACGGAGAGCAGGGTAAGAGTCCACTGAGAGCAGCATGTCAATAATTTACCGATCGTGGATGTCGGTAGCATTTCATACCTGGTGTGATGCGGGGATGAATTCCAAATAAAGAGCGCCTGGAAGGAACTGTCGGAGGAGAGGCACCTAAAAAGGAACATACGCACCATCTACCGGGAGGCTTGAAAGGGGGAAACATCAATACTTCAATACCGTTACTGTGCGCTTGACGAGATGTTGCTCACTTGCCACCGACACCAAAGCCCATGCAAGCAATCAAGGACGCAAACGCAACAAAGTTCAGTCCGCCTCCCGCAGCCATCCCAAAGACGCCGCCAATAAAGAGCGTGGCCTATATCGCATGATCACATGCCGCCGGTGAGCGGACCGAACGCCGAAGACGGGACACGTACGTTGAAGGACAACTTTCTCCCTACGATGTCGGCCAACACACCCCACATCGTTGCGCCTACGATCAGTCCTGCAAATTCGGCCAAGACCGCATACTCGACGCGAGATGGATTCAATTCCTGTTGCACTTCCGGAAGTACGACCGCGAGGCCCTGGAGCCACAGATCTTTTTTACCATTGCGTCACGTCAACACGTGTTCCAGGGGTATCTAACAAAGCGTGACGCACTATCTGCTAGCCATCCTAGGCCACTCAGGACGAAGAGCTGCCACTGATAACGGCCAAACCCAATCCTGTGTTCACATGATCGATGATCATATCATCGTATCAGTGGCTGATTGCGATCAAGGTACGTACTCTTCTTGCATACACTTGTTGACTGAATGGATAGAGGAAAGCTGAATCGTGAAAAGGAAGGGTGACGACGAACGACTCACTAAGCGCGCACTTGAGCTCATAGTCCCTCGCGACACCGTGAGCGAGCGCGAGATCTGAAGCCGAACCACCCTCGTCGCTCTCGACTGCATGTTTTTCGGTCACTGCTGGATCTTGCATGCCGGAACTCATCTCGTCATAAACAGAGTTGGACAGTGGAGAGGAAAGGATGGATGGCAAACTGAGAGAAATTAAAACGCGTTCCCACGAAGATAGGAACCCATTCAACTTTTGTACCCAAAGCCGACGCTTTATCGGAGACTGACCCATTTGTACTGTATGGTTGTGGGGCTTAAATTTGGCCGGCTCTGATATCAGCGTATGAGATCTGGACGAGCGTCAGTTTTCTAGACGACCTACCAAATAGGACCCATGATGGAGCCGCTGGTCCAAAGTGACGGAGTCGATCCGCAACGACGAATGCAGGCGCGGATTATACGCATCACATCGCCATCTAGACCAGGCTCCAGCGGCTAGATAGCAGAACAATGTAGTATGCCTGGAACCTCAGGACAACGGCCAACAGCATATGGAGCATTTATAGTACTGTAACACGTACTCTGAAGCACACAGCATCATGATGTCCTTGCGCGCCAAAGTTGTTGTTGATGGTTGTGAGTCGAGTCGCGACTTTTCTTTGGCGCCAACAACGCTTACTACCAGCTAACTATCGTGACGACTTTCACAGCAGGTTAACTTAAATACCACGCGCTTGAGATTCCGTGAGTGATTTTTTTTTTGACAGATCATCATGATCACTTTTCGCTTAACGACTGCCCCAGTGATCACGGGGTACAATTGCCATGCAGGCATGAACCAAATAGTTGATCGTCAACGCTAGGACTCAAACCGCCTCCTGCCTTTTCAACGCAACTAATATGGTATTCGTTGGTTGTGACGTGCAGTCCTCTCAACGATGACACCATCGAAGGTGTCTCTTATTCCTGAAGTATTGTCCTCCGATGTCTTCCCAAGTTTGATTCTTCTCTTCTCATGAAATCTATTCCAACTACTGTGGTTGCACATGCTATGTGGTCACGGACGCAAATCGGCGCGTGCCAAAATGTACCGGGCCCTTAGTACCCTGGCGATCCCAGGAGTATAAAATACACACAGTTCAGCCCATTCTTGTTCGTCCACAAACCACTTTGCAGACCCCTCCACAATGAAGTACCTTGCTTCACTCGCTTTGGCTCTGGCTGTTGCTCGAGCAACCCCAATAAAGCGCTCAGATCCTTTGGGTATTGATGTTTCCGACTATCAACCTAATGTTGACTGGACCACTGTCGTTGCCAACGGCATCCAGTTTGCATACATCAAGGCTACTGAAGGGACAGGTTCGCTTGTTTGGTTCACCTGTTTGGTTTCTGCTGATTATACTACCGTATTCAGGGTATACTTCCCCCTCATTCAGCTCCCAGTACATTGGTGCTACGAATGCTGGTCTCATTCGCGGATCCTATCATTTCGCACATCCCGACGAATCTGATGGTGCTACTCAGGCAACCTTCTTCCTCAACAATGGAGGTAGGTGGACCCTACAAGTGATAATGTATCGTCTAATTCTTTGCTAGGTGGTTGGTCCGCGGATGGGATTACCCTTCCCGGAGCTCTCGACATCGAGTGTTTGTAGTCCCTGTCCCCACTGACGATGAGAGCTGATCTCCTCGCAGACAACCCTAGTGGTAGCGAGTGCTATGGCCTGACGGCTTCTGAGATGATCACGTGGATCAATGATTTCTCTAACACCTACGAAGCCAATACGGGACGGTAACAATATTTCAGCTATTCTAAATAACTGATCTGACCGGGCCTTTCTTCTTGTAGCTACCCAGGTGATTACACCCTGATGACTGACACATTCTTACTTTTTAACGCCTTTTTTTCCTAGTCATTTACTCCACAACCGACTGGTGGACCACCTGCACCGGTAACACTGCCGACTTTTCCACCAACAACCCATTGTGGATTGCTGATTACGCTTCCACTCTTGGTGCTCTTCCTAATGGATGGGCGTATACCTCATTCTGGCAGTACGCTGACTCGGGGCCAAACCCTGGTGACGCTGATCTCTGGAACGGCGACTATGCCAACTTGCAACAGTACGTCTGATGCAGATTGATTGACAAGTAATCTCATGACCACTTGATTCAAAACAGGTTTGCTCTCGGGTGAACGGGATTCGGGCTCGCCAACGTGGTTTATAGCATGTATTTTTGTTGTGAAATAAGTAAAGTGCGTCTCGCGTTTAAATGGTGTCGTGTGTCATCTATGTTGTTCGGTGGGAACTTGTAAGGTTTTGTGTTGTGCCAACATGCATGTCTCCACCGGCGACGAGATTGGCACCGTCGAGTTTCAACCGCTTCACTTTTTTTTGGATCCCCAAATCTCATTGCTTCGTCCGTCTTTTAACGGCGTCGGTCGAACCAGTCGCATAGACTACATAGACATGTATTGGACCCTCGAAGTGATGGAATACGACGCGCGCGCTAGTGGTAGTGGCGAATGTACGGTCAAGACCACGACCGCCAAACTTCAGGTTCCCCACGTCCTGCAGTTCCCACACGTGTATGGTTCGCTCTTGGATCAGGATCCCTATTCCGGTCGGCTGGCATGTGCGCAATATTCATGGAGAAATCCAGATGTATCCGTGTTCCAGATCTTTGACCTTTCTGGTTGAGTCGTCCGTACGGTGACGAGGAGCGGACGAGATGTACGGCTCAGTGTCATATGTCGCTCGGTGCATTCTGAATGTAGCAGTGTTTCGTTTTGATGATGGGCAGTATTCTATTCTATCGTTTGTGTTTCGTACGTGGTCGACGTCGTCACTGTGCTTTACGGTGGATGGTTAACTGTTGGATTCTATCATGGGCTCGACGAGATTACCGTTCGGTTTGCTGCTAGCTGCCGTTGTTCGTACTGAACACAAGCCCGGGGATGATCGGGCCGGTAAATAGTCCCAGCCAGCTGAGTTTGAACCAACCCGCAGGATCAAGAAACCTTTCGTACAGCAATTTCTCAAGTCCCTATTTTTATCTTTCCCCAATGGCCACTGAAGTCAGTGCCAAGGAACGCCGGAAGACTCACGGTCTTCCTTCAATCTCAACACACCGAGACGAGCTGTAGTCGCATTCTAGTATGTCGAACCAGACGACACACTGGCTGGCTCAGCTGCCACCGGAAATTGTGCACGTTATATTCTACTACCTCGATGTCCCAGACATCTTGCGAGTCCGCAGGGCAAGTGTGTACTGTCCTGGACTGTACAATGTTGATTGAACATTCCCTGACAGGTCTCTCGATACCTGAACGAAATTAGCCACAGTAGGCAGCTGTGGACTGACATTTATCGCACAGCCGGATTTGTTCGCCCTCCCGGTCCATTTCACTGGCAATCCACGCACCACTTGGAAAAAGCGCTTGTCCGTGGCTTTCGAGTCGATCGGAATCTCAGCCGTAGCGGTCCCAATGAAACGAAAAAAGCCACTCTGAAGCTGAAAGAGATCTCGTATCTGGGTCTGGACATCGGTGTGAACCTGGTCTTTGGACGCTTCTTGCTGATTGGTTTTCGAAAACAAATCCAATGTTATGACTTGGACGTCGACGCGTCTAATGGTAACTCGGAAGCGAATATCATCTACCGGTCTTCACGTGGAATCGTGGCGATGTATTGCCGTTCTGCCATCGACGTTGAAGGTCGCCCATTTGCATGCGCAGTGTTGATTGAGGAAGCGCCGGAGATATACCTGTAGGTTTCGAAGCTAGACCTGCATCGAGCTTGCGCTGACGTCGTTGCGAGGTCGGTTTATTTGTTACGCGAGGCACACTCTAAAGTGACTCTGGATCTCGTTCATCAATTCAACGGACGCCGCATGTTTTTCATTGATACCATCGACCTTGGTCCTCGTGCCATCGTTTTGCAAGGTGAAATGGGTCATTCTGCGTTCGCAGTGGACGTGCACACGCGCACTCAGTTTCTCATTCCTTCCAGCGAAGCGGCGATGGAAGCGGCTGGGGTGGGTGCACTTGATCACGTATACCGTTCTTCCGATTCATGTTACATGTGTACAACATAGATTGCACAATCCGCTCCCATTGAGAAAACTATCATGCCCATAAGTATCTCGACGTCAACCCATGTGGTCTTCATGGCATCGTACTACCGCAAGGCTGATGGATGGATGACATTCTTACAGGCCTTTGCCCTCCCCTCTTTGAATTCTGGGCGCCGCTTCACCTCACCCTCTGCCCCTCTTAACCCGTCACATAGTGGTGTCATTTCCAATGCGCTCGTCTTCCACAACGCACTTGTCCACGACTCCGTCGTCGACTCATCTACACAAGACGTCCTCATCACCATCCGAGTGCGTACGTCCGAGCCTTCCGTTCACTCCCGCCCTCTTTGGAAATATGGCATCCTTCGTCTCAGTCCAGATGGCACCGTCGCATTTCAATTTCTTGGTTCTTTTGGCCAGGTCTGCGACCTAGACTTTATGCACTTTATGCACCCCTCTTTCCGTGGCAACGGCAGAGTATTTTACGTGACAGAACTAGAGTCTATCGTCTCAGTCCTCGATTATGACCTGCATGCTAGTGGAGACGACGGGAAGAAGAATGAAATCAAGACCATAGAATACATCCGTCGTCCAGCATCACAACTCTGGGATTTTGATCCCTATTCCGGCCGGATATGTTTTGGGAATCGGACACTGGAAGATGGCTTCGTTGAGATTATCGATCTTGGCGTATAGGGCGATGCATAATGTGTGAGCGTTGTATTCTTCGATTGAGACCGATGTACTACTTACCCTGAGATCCGTTTAAATAGATCGATGTCACGGTCGCTGTGTGAGATCAATATTTGCTAGCCGAACGGTGTTGGGAGACCTTTTGAAGTTGTATTTTTCCATCACGACCCGGTAGACATCATTCTATCTTTTTAGTACACTTGAAGTATTTCCGCGACCGGTTTATTCAAAGCATCTACGTACTGATAACTACCAGCCCAATTTCAATCCGGAAACAAATGACATTTGTTGAGGCCTGTCAATCACTCTCGCTGAGCGTACCTGAGTCGACCAAATGTTATCTGTTATCTAATCCCATCAATGTATGATGGTGCCCTCGTCGCCGGGTTGTCACTGCCTTCCACTGCCTTCCTCAGCGTGTCAGAGTAAACGGCCATTAATACGTGCCACTAGACATGTCGCGCCTCCCCGTGAACAACAGCTACTATCCACTTCCCATCGGCGCTTATGGGAGTCCCCCTAGTCGGAGCCCTCCACCTCTGAGCCATCGACAGAAGATTAGCCGCTCAGAGTCTGTCGACGACAAGAAACAGGATCTGGAACCTCCTTCTGTGGACCAAGAAGATGGACGAAGCACCGACAGCCCAAGTTCTCAGGATCCCCTCGTCAGACACCTCGATCTATGGTTCTCGGATGGATCTGTGAGCGCTTGTCCACGTTGACGTGGGGCACCGGCGCTGACGCACTACCGGAGATTGTGCTTCAAGCAGAGGATACACTCTTTCGCGTGCACAAATCCTTGCTTGCCAGACACTCTGGTTTCTTCCACGACCTGTTCACGTTGCCACAGCCCGATGCAGATTCAAAGTCGTTCTCAAACTCTTTCCAGTCCTCTGGCGATATTGAAGGCTGTCCGGTGCTCCGCCTTCACGACGCACCCGAAGACGTTGCCAACCTACTCACGGCGTTGGTAGATGGTCCGTGAGTCTTTCCATCTCACATAGTGGCTTCAGTTGTTCATCAGTCCTATACCAGGAGCTTCGGGAACAACGACCCTGCCGACTTCCAGGTCGTTTCTGGTATCTTACGCCTTGCTACCAAGTACCTGGTGGACTCGCTGCGCGACAAGGCCCTCAACCACCTCTCCGTTGCCTGGCCAACGACACTACAGGGTTGGGATGCTCGCGAGGACACGTCTCGTTCTTTTGAGCTCTCAACTGCCACTGCATCGGAGAGTATATACCCATCACCGATAGTAAGTGGCCAAGTCGAAAATAATTTGTATTCATCATGCTTTCAAACAGGCTGTGATTAATCTTGCACGCGAAGTCAACGCGCCGTCGTTGCTCCCATCTGCATTCTACGACCTTTCCCGGTGCAGCTTCTCTCAAATATTCGACCATGGTGAATCGTTTGAGGAAGGTGCATCGCAATGCCCTCTCTCGCCGATTGACATGCAACGGTTATGCCTCGGCAAGGAAGCTTCGCGACATGCCATCACGACGTTGATCCAGTCGCTCGGATCCCACGCTCGCACATTAATGGCTGGTCCGGCAAACACGTTTGCGCACCACCAACATTCACATTCGCATGGTCATCATAACCACAGGACGTGCAGACGCGATTTCTCGGAGCTGGTCACGCTCGCCACGCAACACTATCTCTTTGACCATCAACGTGGGTGTACGGATCCGCTGTACGTTGCGGAGGAGCTCGGACAGCCGCTGTATGACCTGGGTCAACCCCTGGGCATGGACCGTCTGGGAAGTTCACGTCGCAGTCTTGAGCAGACGGAATGCCAAGCGTGTGCCACGACGCTGGAAACGTGGGCAAAGAAGGAGCGCGAGCGGATGTGGAAGATGATTCCGTTGTGGTTTCGTCTGGATATTTGAGGTGCGAGTCTGAAACGTCCGTGTTATGTATTGCTTTTTTTTTGCAGTCTCGGGGGGGTTGGCTATATTGCCGTCTGTCGGAGACAAGTGCGTAAAGCATGTTTGCAGTAAGCTTTTTGTTTTGCCTGTTGTTGTATCTGTATCTTGCTACCGCTTTCAAGTGGAGTTTTGTATGGTAGAGACTAGCTCAGTTATGGTAGACAGTGAAAGTCTACGGATGATTTGTACGTACTAAGCGGCGTTTCCCGGTGTGAATGAAAAGGCGAGGACTTTGTTTGTATGAACAACGATCGCTTGCAGCTCTTTTTTTCAGGATGTACTTCTTTGATGACGACCAGCCAAAAGGACTTTGTAGATCCTTACAGGCCGATCACTGATGGCCAAGTACGCCCAGCTCTACGTTCGCCATTAATGCAAAAGTTCAACGATCAGGTAGAATCAGCGTCTCAAGCTAACCACAGACGCGCCGTTCACGCCAACATATGTCCAGCAAGCGCTCACGCTAGCACCTGATCCTGCAGGGATATACGAGCGCCGCGTCAAGGGCCGACGTATCCTCCTCGAAAATCCTGTGCGAGAAAGCAGAGCCAAGAAGGAAAGGGTTGCAAAGCAAGCACGAAAACAAGCCGACAAAGACCGGAAGAAGCTCAGACCGTTGGGGCGAAACGCTGCGGAATCCAAAGGGCTTTGGAGGTTGGAGAACCACGCCACTAGGTAAGTCGCTGTGTACGCTAACCTAACTGTATGCGAACGACCCACGTCTTGCTTTTTTGACATAGGTTTGAGCTGTTTGTACCACTGCATCAGCTTTGGATGGGGTACGCGTCAGAGTTGTTGGGGCTGGGTGTTCCTGACGGTTCGTCGTCGTCTCATGAAGGCAGGATGCCAAGTGCCGCCTCTATGCATGCAAAAGTTAGTAAAGGCCGATTTCAACGGGGCAATGCTCACAGGCAAGCGATAAGCCTTCTTAGCTCCTTTCACCACCAACCGTTCCTTGACTTTAGTTCGTCAACCTCTCTGGCACCGTGCTCCACGAGACGGAAAACGCGTTCAAGCTCGTCACGCGAAAAAATGAGTTGAAGCGTGCGCTCCACTCTTTCTTCCTTGAATGCTTCTTTCTCACCGTTGCCCATACAGTCGTCCCAAAATTGAATTCCATCTTTACACTTGCCGTGCCGCTTTACTCGACCCTTTCACCACCATCTACCGAGGGGCATCCACAAAGGGTATCCGGAACGATTTGGACGGTGATCGATAAACCCTACGTCGTCCACCAAGCACTTTTTTCGCATTTCAGATGGCTTTTCCCGGATAACGATAAACTCGTACATAACGTCTGCACCATCCCTCCGCTTCCAAAGCATATATCCAGCCTCCAGCTCGGGGCCTCGTCAACGTCGTAGATGTGTCCAACACTAACACATCTGGCCTCTGTCACATGCATACTTCATACTTCATACTTCCCTTCTCTTGTTCAATCCATATTCTAGAAACCATGCAATCGAGACCCACAGGAGACGACCTGCGACACGGCGACCAGATTCCCGTCTTTTAACCTCGATGTGTTCATGGAGTCGCGTGATTCGCGACGCGTTCACACACGGCAAGCATCACGCAGTTTACATCATAAGACGTGGATCTCTTCATCCCACGAAGAAACAACTACTAGTCGCTCCCTTTCTCTTGTCTCCCACGTTCATCCCTTCGCGACGCCTTCCACAGGCAGACACGGCGGACGCCCAGATCGAGTCAGCTTCGCCATATGTCACACTAATCGGATCTGCGAGGGCAAGAGCAAAGAGATCATCGCCCCCCACAAGATACCACCCAGGGTGAGCTTTTTTCATTCTGTGCCTAGATACACACTTTGACATTTGTGCAGAAATCACGCTCCCTCCAACCTCTGCCTATATTTCCAACCCTCAACCGGCGCACGAGAATCAAGAAACAGCCGGCCACCCTGTCACCCCCAAGGAACTCGTCTTCCCATCCCCAGCCGACCGAGTCGCGCTTCCGTACACCCGGATCAAGGATGTTTGATCCGCATGGTCCTGACACGCTGCTCGACGAGAGTCCGAATGTCAACAGTCCAGGAAATTGCCGCGATGGTTTTACTATAAGTAAATGACTCCCCCGGTGTGTGGCGTTACTTTTGATTTGACTCATTTTTCCCCTTCTCGCTAGCTGTAAGGCCTTTGCGCTTGTTATTTTTGTTTTGTTTTGCTCGTCTCGTTATATCCTCTCCTGTGTACCACATAACTCGATTTTTTTTTCTCCCGTCATGCCGACTGCCATCTGCCTATGTCTCTTGTCGCATGTATTTGTAACAGGGGGAGGGTAGAACTTGCCGTTGGGTTCATTAGTCTCGTAGGATTCACATTCTTTTTCTCCATATTATCTTATGAGCATTGTGGACCGCAGGGTTGTCTTGTTCCGTAGGCAGGCAGGACGCGATTCAGTCGTTGCTTTGTGTGGATATTTCCGCTTTTCAGCAGCTGCCATGGCACGCACAGCATACCAGCATTCTCAGCCATTTTGCTACTTGTCTGGCATGGTATCCAAAGGTATACTTCTCTTTTCAGAGTATGCAACCGTAATTGATGTATCTGGAAGTTCGCCGGCGCCAGTTGCATCTGTGGACACATGCTCTTGCCAACAGGTTCAAGCGGGACATGGCGACAAACATTGACATCGACAAGGCAATTAACCTTGCCAACCCGGCCACTCTAACAGAATTGCCTCATTGACTAGGCTTGCGACACATCTCGGTGACCGTTACGACCGATTTGGAGGTATTGAAGACTTGGAGGAGGTTATTGTCCTGAAGCGAGAAGTCCTTGAGCTTCGACCACAAGATCACCCTGATCGACCAATGTTGGTGAACAACCTTGCAATTTATCTCACTGCTCGGTACAACCAGCTCGGGGTCATGGAGGACCTCAGCGAAGCCATTGTCCTTAATCGAGAAGCCCTTGAACTTCTACCACAAGGTCACCTTGATCAGTCATCGTCGTTGAACAATCTTGCACTTTGTCTCTCCACTCGGTACAAGCAGCTTGGGGTCATGGAGGATATCAGCGAAGCCATTGCTCTTGACAGACGAGCCCTTGAACTTCGACCACAGGGTCACCCTGATCGGTCAATGTCGTTGAACATCCTCGCAAATCATCTCTCCACTCGGTATGACCAGCTCGGGGTCATGGGTGACCTCAATGAAGCCATTATCCTTGACCGAGATGCCCTTGAGCTTCGACCACAAGGTCACCCTGATCGGTCAATGTCGTTGAACAACCTTGCGATTCGTCTCTCCATTCGGTATGGCCAGCTTGGTATCATGCAGGACCTCAGCGAAGCCATTTTCCTTGCCCGAGAAGCCCTTGACCTTCTACCACAAGGTCATCCTTGGTGGTCAGCTGCATTGGACAATCTTGCAAGATGTCTCTGTCATCGGATATAGACTGGACCTTATATATTCTGTTACCGATA